>MU224931.1:4616696-4637919 GCA_018584345.1 Thuja plicata
TCACCCACCTCTTCAGTTCAAAAAGGTAACTCATAAATAGCTCTTCAGTTAACTAAACCCTATCTTCTCTTTACCAAATGAAGAGGTGGAGTTTACTGAGGACCTCTCCTGTTCCTTTTGATCTCAATCGTTCATCTCCCCATCTCTGGGATTGATCTCAACCGTTCATTTCATCACCAATTCCTATATAATAAACCCTTCATAACCATTTGAAGGATCCAGGGTTTCAAGCTCTCGTGCGCCATTACTTTGTCAGTTTGGTTCTAGCATTCAAGCCATCTTGCGATCACACACACACACATTTCAATTGTCAAATTCTCAACGCTTCTCAAGTCATAGACGCTGCCCCGCCAATACTGAGCATCAAGAATAGCATTGATACAAGTGTTGATATCAACCTCTTGATATCAACACGTGTATCATCAACAACCTATTGACAAGAGAACCAAGAGGTGTGGAACCTATGAATAAGTGAAAGAGAGAAACAAACAAGTTATTTTGATACCTAGGATCCAAAGGAAATCAAGCAAACTTATTGCCAAACTATCAAATAATCTCGAAGTTGATACTAAAGCATATGAGGCTAATCCATCTAATGTCAAAGGGAACAAACCACTGGTAATGGAATCTTCACTGGGCCCCAAATCTACTAGACCATTTGTAATCACATAAAATTGATCTAGAAAACCTATGGCCCCTATTTCCGATTAATTAGTCTTAATAAATTCTAAAATCTAAGACATTATTTCTAGACTCTAATTATGAGAGCACTTAATAAAACTTGCCTACATAATCCTAAGCCTAACTTGTTGAATCAAATAATCAATCACCCAAGCCTAAATCTCAAAATTGCATAAAACATTGGGATAAATCAAAAAGTCCTAAGTCCCTTTTAAATCAAAAAGTGAACCCATGAACACACATGGGTGTACACTCAAAAATGAAAATAAAACAAATAAAAGGAAAAATACCAATTTTGTCTTATTCTCCACAAGGGTTTACCAATCAAAAGCATTCCACTTAGCTCACATGGATCGAGGGAAGTTGCATCTCCACCATTGATCATTCTCTTTTACCTCTTAATCTCAACCACTCATTTCTTGGAATATCTTATAAAAGGGATAGCTCCCTTTACTCATTCATAACAAGATTTGGAGTAAATTTATAATTCTATTTTCATTCTAGAGCTCATTTGTGCACTCATAGTTCTTACTTGCATAGTAGTTTACTTGCATTCTTGCATTGTTAGTTTCATTTCTTAGTTTAATGACATTCTAGTTTCCTTTCATAGTTTAATATAGTTGTATTTTTCTTCTCATTTGGTAGCTTAATCTTTCATCTTAGTTTCATTTCTTATAGTTGTTATGCATTTAGTTTGATAGTTCATGCATTTTCATTTTCAAGTTTTCAAGAGAAAAGTATGCAAGTCTATGCATCTTGCTCCATTTTGCATTGAATCTTCCATTTTGGAGTAGTCAAGTCATTGATTTTCCATGTCCAAACTGATGGTCAACTCATGAGAATCACACTCGCTTCAACTAGGAAGCAATAAGCCGGTTTCAAGGATTTTTTTATGCTATGTTTGATCTTCATTTTGCTACTAACTCCTTTTGATATAACTATTTTTTGAAGTGTATAGTTGTATATTATGATCACAAATTTTACCACACACACATTTGGCACCCACCATGGTACAGAAACTAATGTTTGGCTCCTTGTTCACATTTTTCCCACATTTGATGAAATTGCACTCACTGTCGTATGAAGTCTGTGGAAAACTTGTATGACAATTCATGAGTATTTAGTTTATCATTTGGGAACAATAGACTTGTTGCACAAGTATCCTTTCTATTTATTTTTTCAGTTTAGAACATTTCCTTTGTCCTACGAGCTTTGATTACTTCATGTTTTTTCATTTGGGAACATATATATTGTCGTACGAGTTTTGACTCTAGTATGTTCTCTGTTTTTTGTCGTCTCAGAACCAGTGAGAATTTTTAAGGATCATAGTGAGCTAATCTTGATTTCCTGACTTGTGACATGTTTTATGTGATCCTTTTACTCTCTGGTTTTGTATCTTAATTGGTTTTTGTGGGATGTTTTGGGGAAGATTTTCTTGTCAAAACCTCACTAGCACACTCTTTTTTCTTGCAATATTACTAATGGTTTGTGCTTGTAGAACGCTTTGAGAGAAGGAATTTGAAAACCACTAAATCTAGTGTTTGCAGGTTGCCTTGAATTCATCAACCAAACAAATTGTGTTCTTTCTTAGATAATTTCTTAGGCACATAGCTTAACTAGGGTTTTGTTTATTTGTGCAAAGTTAGACATTAGAGGATTATGCTCTTCTCTCTTTGAGAGAATCAGAAACTCAAACATGTTTGATTAAGCTTGAGCAAGTAACACTTTTCTTTTGGTAAATGAAAATGTGCTTGATGTGCTTGGGATATGCTATTAAGTGGGAGATTATGCTCTTTTCCTTTTGGAAAATCAGAAATCTTGACCTTCACTAGCTATCCATTTACTTTTTCTTCCATTTACCTTTAGAGGGCCTGCCAAGAGAGCAATCTTTTGGGAATGACCCAAGTGGGGAAAAAGCGAACCTAGCTACTCTGCCCCACTATAATCAAATTCTTCCTTCAATCCAAAGCAAGTTAAGACATGGCTATTTTCTATTCCTAATGCGTCTTCATGTGTATGGATTTGTTTCCTTAATCTTGCTAAGCAAGACTACATTTGATAGGGCGCTTGTAGGGCCATCTTGGTCTCAATATTATTTACAAGACTATAAGGGGAATACATTCAACTTGTATAGGGTCAAGAGGTCTCAATATTGCTCACAAGACTATGCATTTTGGGTGCTTGTAGGGCTATATGCCTTAATTTCACTTGTGAAACTACAAGAGATAGTCATGAACGGATGTCCTTACTAGACATATTTAGATAGAGGCTACCTGATTCACCTCCAAAAGTATCATAATATTTGTGCAAGGATCGATCCAAGTGGATTTACCCATATCACCTAAAAATTTTAAACTCGCCATATGTATTCCCAAGGAGTTTTTAGGGCATGAATTTGGCATGAGGGAGCTTATGCAATTTGAGCATTGAGTCTCTTTTCAAAACCCACAATGTGCATAGTCCTAGAAAATATCCAATATCTATTTGTGTAGGGCAAAGGAATATCAAGCATGGGAAAATATTTTGATGCTAAGCCAATTTTACTTTAGGGGTAGAAAGTGTTTGATCATCTCCTCTTTGTTTTTTATGTTCTTGAGACACTTGACATTTAGACCTTTGCAACAACAACACTTTTGACAAACATAACATATCATCCAAACTTGACATTTGATGCAAACAAAAACAAGTGGCAAACTGTCTTGTGTATCCTTTTGTGGTCCTTTCACAATAATTTATAGTTCTTAATTTCACAACTTGGATCACCCAAAATCACTCGTCTTAGTCTCTTGTGTGATCTCATTGGTCCTATGCTTTGTTTTCATCAACCATCTATTGTATATCAACTTGGTCACAAGTGTCACCCAACAGGTATTCAGACCTCATAGCATGATACCTTGTACCTTGTCTAGAAAACCTTCTTATCTTCTTCTTTCAAGCTACTGGACAAGCAATCATTTAGGAATATTTGACATTAACTTCATCAGCCTAGTTACTCTAGAATTATAGCTATGATTGCCTTTCATGGTCCAAACGAGAAGTCAAAAAGTTGATCTTGATTCCAACATAAAATCTACCAATGAATTTTCTCAAGGGCCACCTTCTTGTCACAAACCCAAAATAGATTTCAAAATCTTGCAAAAGGACACTTTGGTTCCACAACAGACAATACCCGTGTTTGACTCTTCAACCTTGGTTTCACACAACGCATCAACCATGTCAACTTACAATTGGGAGTCCCAACATGAATACTAGATTCAACATACCAGTGCATCTTCCTCCACAGAGGAGCCCACTTCTGAAGAGATTAGGAAATTCCAACAAGACAAAAACTTTCAAAAGATGATGCACACTATTATGAAATTGGACAAATACAAGTATTTCATGCATCTTGTGTCAACAAGTGTTAAACTTCCACATGACTTTGACATTGAGGGACTCATACAAAAAGAGGAAGAGTCGCACATTTTCATTCTCAACCAACAGCTACAAGACATGAGATGAAAATTAAGGGAACTAAAGAAAAAAAGGAACAACCTCCTATAAAATACTCATTGGAGTCTATATGTCCCTTCCCATTTTATAAAAACTTGCACATGCCACTATTTCCCCCAAAGGTTGAAATTCCTAAATATGACAAATACAATGGGGAAGGTGACCCTCAATATCATGTAAGGGAATTGTGTACCCTTAGTATGGAATTTATGCATGAAAAAAAAAACCTAATGCGACTATTCCCACAAAGCCTCACTGGCTACAAATCCCCATAGTGGTTTACAAAGCTCACATCTAGTATTCAAACATTCAATGATCTTGTACAATGGTTCAACCATCACTATTCATACAAAATCTTGCACACTGTTACAATGTTAAATCTATGCAACACTAAGCAACATGTCGGTGAACCATTTGTTAAATTTCTCCAGAGATGGAGAAAGATATTTTTAAGATACCCCAGGAAAATCCCTAAACCAGAAAAGATTGACATCTTCATCAACAACCTAGTTCCAGAGATGAATTATGCAGTGCAAATGAAAAAAAACACCTCTTTTAGTGACTTAATTAACATCGCTATGAAGATAAAAAGGATAAGAGTAAATACTGGAATAAGAATCATAATATGGTTAATGATGGTGTAGTTGACTCACCTGGGTATAAGCCTAAGGAACCAGTATTCAACATCACTAATACCATACAAGTTTCCAAGCATAATTAGGTTACTCCTAATGCTCCTAATAACATCAAAGACTCTTAGAAAGATAAGGCACCTTGGATGCCACAACCCAAGTGAAATTTTACTCCTCTTGGTGAGCCTTCAGAAGATGCGTTAAAGAAATTGGTTGAACCAAAAATGATTGACATCTTCATCAAAAACCTGGTTCCAGAGATGAATTATGCAGCGCAAATGCAAAAGCATGCCTCTTTTAGTGACTTAATTGACATCGCTCTGAAGATAAAAAGGATAAGAGTAAATACTAGAATAAGAATCATAATATGGTTATTGATGGTGTAGTTTACTCACCTGGGTATAAGCCTAAGGAACCAGTATTCAACCTCACTAATAGAATACAAGTTTCCAAGCATAATTAGGTTACTCCTAACACTCCTAAGAACACCGAAGACTCTTAGAAAGATAAGCCACGTTGCATGCCATGACCCAACTAAAATTTTACTCCTTTTGGTGAGCCTTTAGAAGATGCGTTAAAGAAATTGGTTGTTAATAAGATCATCAATGATCCCTAACTCAAAACCTTGGGAACCTGAGATAAAACCTAAGTGGTGGAATGACAATCACTACTGTGAGTTCCATAAGAACAAAGGGCATCTAAAAAATGATTGTATAAAGCTGAAACATGTGATACAAGATCTGATCGACAATAAGACTATTACATTTGGTACTCAAAGGTCAAATGATGAGCATAAAGCCTTCAAGCAACCTTTTCCATCTTATGAGAAAAGAGAATCCTTGAAAACTCTAGGAACTATGGTGAATCATACCTATACCAACATTGACAATGTGATACACATCTTCAGACCCTTTGACCAATCAATCAATGTCATTATTGTTAAAGAAAATGAAACCAATTCTACCAATGTAGTCACTCGTGGTCAATCCAAGGTCACTCTTAAAGGGGTGGCATCTACATCTAAGAAAATCATTGCACCAACAAGCAAGCCCATGTCATCAAAACAAGCTATAATATCACTTCCGACTATGAACTACAATTTGGTTGATCAGTTACAACAAACTCTCACTTGGATCTATATTCTAGAGTTGCTAAAATTGTCACCATCACATAAGGAGATTCTCGAGATTGCACTTTTAGAAACTAATGTTGTAATACCCTCTCAGATGACTATACTATTATTTTTAAGTTGGACATGTTGACATAAACTATATGATTTCAGTTGTTTACATTTTGATAGATCTAGATGATATTATGCTCAGTTAGATGTTTTGATATATATGTATTCATGATTAATATCTTTATGAAAAAAGAATTATTATATGCAATAAATGGAATTCTAACCTTTCCCACTTATAATGTGCTATTTTGACTAACGTGCTTTCAAGAATCTTTTATGATGTTTTACTTTTGGCATATATATCATATGTGTTTTCATGACTCAGGATGAAGTCATAGTTACTCACTTAGCTGAGGTCCACACGAGGTATCGATCCTAGTCATCTGTTTTCAATGTCTTATATATGTATATATATGTTTCTATGCACATGTATCTCTCCTTGGTGATGCGGGATTGTAGGTACCGAGCATCATCTCCACCTGGCTCTACGGGTCTGAGTGTGCTCTCTAAATCCTTGATCATTGTTGTGACAGAGATAATACCTGGTTCCGCAAGACTAAGCCTTGTCTTGATCCTTGTTCCTGGGTTGGGTCCTTTTGGGAATTGTCTTTTATTATGGATTGATGTCTGTTTATTGATGCTTGGCATTTGGTCAATTATGGATATTTGTTATAATCCCTAGAGCTAGGTGAATATTGTTTATGGTTGAATTGTTGGTTAATAATTATTAAATGGTATGATGGATTTATATATGCATGGTAATATACCTTTTCTAATATATTTAAATAATGTGTGATTTTCATAATAATAATAATTGCTTGGTTATATGTACACATAGGCATATGGGTGCACACATATGCATATGTCTATATATAAATATATTTATGTAATTCTATAAATATGCCTATATTAATGTTTTAATAATCGAATGTGTGTATGTAATTATTCATTATGTGCCTTTCTTATTTTAAGAAAAGAAATTAATTGTCTTATATTACATTATTCTTTTAATAAGGAAAGTAATTAATCAAAGTAAAATTTGGAATAAATAATAAGAGTTACCTTAAGCATGAAATAAAACATAAAGTAACTAAGGAAGTAATTTAACTAAAGTGTTCTTGGGGAACTACCTATTCCTTAAAAGTATCTAAAGACTATTATGTTCAAAACTATTAACCAGTAAATAGTTATGGATGGTTGTATCGGTTGAACTTCCTGGGAAACCAATCCTAAAATGTATTTATATTAAGGTAATATAGTAAGTAGGAGATAGGAAGAAGGATGGAAGAAAATTATACTCAGAGAACTTTATACTTATCTGGAAACTGTTAGAAGGATAGAGGGAAACATTGGGAGAGCATCTGATTGGTTAAAAGGCTGGAGGAGCATAGGATTGGGGGAATAGAATTGGATTGCATCAAATATTTCTCCATAGGACTCCAGGTAGGATCTACCCAGAAAAGAGCATCTTGTCTATTTAATTGCTATGATTGTTTACTGTCTTATGTGGTTATATGAACAAGGGAATTCCTTTGTGTGCATTTAAATGTTTATGCTATCTCATATGAATGTAATAATGGAAGTATGCTTGATAATGAATTTAGTTTATGATTTTTTGTATATTGTTCTTCTATGTGTATTTCCTTCTTAGAATGTATTTGCTTTCTGATAGAACCCCATTATGTAGATGATATGCAGACTATCTTCTTAGTTAGAACTTTAACTTTGGTGGTCACCTCTCTGCACCTTGCACGTCTGGGTAGAAACTAAGTAGATTTTCCATAAGGGTAGATGGGTTTTATGGATGCTTTAGAAGGGGAACTGAGGATTACCAACTGGGTATCTCTCTGATTCTACCTTTTGGGCCTCCATCTTATCCAGTTTTACTCAGAAGGTGGAATCTAAAGGTTGATGTCCGGAGGATGCACAGGTCCTGACCACCTGTGTAGAACTGGGTACCACCTGCGTAGGATGCATGACCACCTACACAGGAAGGACCACCTGTGCAGGTTGTACCACCTACATAGATTAGGTCACCACTTGTGCAGCTTAGAGCACCACCTACGTAGCTTAGGGTTCCATCTGCGTAGGACTCTTCTAGTTGATGTTTTAGGGTTTTCGAAAGGGTTTAGAGTTTGGTTTTAACCCAGGGTTGGCTCTAGAAGTTTTTCTTACTTGTAGAATACCCTATTTATACATGTTGATATGTTTATGATCATTTATAAGCTTGTTATAAGATTTGGAACCCTGATTAGGGTTAGGGTTGTTTCATGTACCCTAGGAACCTTGTGTGACTTTCTTTATATTCCATGTGGATGTTATGAAATCTTGTATACTTTTTCTTCTTATCCTTATGTGCTTTGATTAGTTTGATAGAGGTAGAAAACCTAGGAACACTGGGTGAGTGGCTCATAGTGGAGGTCGGGGCCCTAAGTGGTTAGTACCAAGGTAACCCACTGTGGAGTTGATTAATCCAGTGATAAAAATAATAATTTATGGGAAGGGAATTACACATTAATAAGATAAGCCTTGCCCATACCAGTATTTCTAGTAAAGGCTATGGATGGGAGTGGGAGAAGGTGCTATTGTGGTAGCACAATCGAATAGTCTAGATCCTATGAGAGATGTTCAGTTTCACATGTGCCTACTTGGAGGTCGGGGCCCAGAGTGGATGACCGGGGTAACCCAAGGGATGAGGGCTATGCGATGACACTCACCTAGCATGTCTTAGAGTTTCTACCAATGTGTTTCATGTCTTTGTATTCTTCTCATGTTTTCAATTATGTTTGGGGAAATTCACTACCCTCTCCTTAGGAATGGCCTAGTTATCACCTTCTTGTGTGGATCACGGTGTTTATCTCCTAGCATGGGGGAGTGGATCCTTTTTGGATATCCACGTGGTTGGGTGGTAAGTATTTTATTGAGGTACTGTTTGTAGAGTTGTGGATGGACCTTGCTTGTGCTTTCTCCAGATTTGCGGAAGATGAAGACTTTCTTATTGTTCCTTGTTGTTAATCATGTAATAATATTTCATTAATGTAACCTCCCAAGAGGAGATGAATGTAAATTAATATTTGATATATTTCAGATTGATGTAATGGGATGGGTAATTTTAGGAAAAAGGTGAAAGGGATAAACTACCTTTCAATGTAAAGAATGTATTTCTTAAGGAAAAGAAGTGATCTTTGCTTATGGAAAATATGTTAGAATTATGATGCTTCATGGTTATGAAAGAGAATAAAATAATTGGCTATATTGATATTGTAAATGCAATGATTGTTTATTTCTAAATGGCATGCAATGGTTATTAAGAAAGCTCATTAATTTATGCATAGTTCTCTTAAAAGTTTGAAAAGAAAAGAATCTTGAAATGCTAGAATTTAAAATGATTTAGACGAACAAAGGTTTATAAAAAAAAATATGTTAGTGACTATGGTATAATGAAATTTATGAAATCTTATGTCCTTTCTTTAATAATAAAAGTTATGGTTAAGTCTTGTTCGTTGGGGAACCTAGGGAGAATCTTTAATTGAAATTTGTAACTTTAGAACTTTAAATATATATATATATATATATATATATATATATATATATATATATACTCTTAACTAAGTAACCTTTCTAGTTTCTTCCTGGGTCCCTGGCAAGGCATGACAAATGTTCCCAAAGACCTTGATGTCAGTCGGTTCTAACCATGGTTAATCACTTGACTTACCCTCACTATATGTCCTTCTCAGAAGAAGATGATAAGGCACTCAGTCACCCACATAACCAACCTTTGGACATAGAATTCCTAATTCATAAGCATCAATTCAAATTCATTTTGATAGATAGAGGCACCGGTTTGAACATATGTACTCTCAAGCTAGTGATAGCATTGGGTTTGTCCTAACATGCTATTGATCCTAGGAGGAAAATTACCATAAAAGCATATGATGAAGAGGAAAGGTCATCAAAAGGACTATTAGTGCTACCCATCAGAGTAGGACTAGTAAAACAAAATCATTTTCCAAGTATTACACTTACCATTAGCGTACAACATATTTTTAGGAAGACCCTAGATCCACTATATGCAAGTTGTTCCCTCTACACATCACCAATGTGTGAAATTCCCAAACAACGTAGTGGATATTTCTATCTCAGCTAATAGCACATACTCTTGTAATGCACTAAAATAGGCAGAGAGCATGATCCCTCATAATAAAGAAGCATCCTAGGGATCAATGTCTGAAGATTCTCACATAGCACTCATGAAGAGTTTTTGAGGAGAAATTGAAAATTAAGAATACAAGCATGGGGCATACCAGTTGTCCATGACTAACCTCCCTACATCCCCTAGGTCCTACGGGATTACATCATCATCCTTTAAACCATCAAGTACTCAGAAACTAGAGATACATGAAGGGACTAGCATGGTCAGGGATCGTGTCCCTCTTTCTGGAGAAAATGAGGAAAAAGCCATCCTGGCATGGATTTACAAGGGAGAAGACCAAGAAATTAAACATGTTGAAATTTTCCCTAAAAAATATGGAAAAGGTTACCATCTTGCCAAGCAAATGGTATACAAAGGAAAAGGACCCTTGGGAAAGTATAAAGGATTACTAGAGCCTATACATATGGAGTTTCAAAATCCCATGGATAAAATAGGAGTGGGATACCATGAAAAAAGGTTTCATCCTTCCTTTAACAATATCCCTGCTAGTACTTGCATGGATATATCTGACAACAAGAGTGATGAAGTAGAACTCACCCTACTATCTTTTGAAAGATTGGTTAATATTCAAGATCTTGGATATCAAGGAGAACAATACATCCCACAGTAATTCATCAATGACTCTAGAGCTCACTTCAAACCAAGTGAGGCCTTGTCTCCTCTTTTACAAATAGATACCCAAATGACTGAAGCATAAATAGCCAATCTTGCTCAACAAGTTGACTCACCTATGAGATAGATTGACCCAAAGCAAGAGACCGAGCCCAAAGTCATACATCCAAACTGGGGGAAACTTGTTCTTGTCTCTCACATTGTTGACCTCCCCCATTTCTCAAATGATCACGTGTATTCTATTGAGGAGGCTTCAACTCCAACACAAAATAGTGAGACTAAGCATGAGGAAAATATTAATGACTCTAACAACAATATTGTTGCTTCAACAATGCTCTCTTGATAATTAGAAACACTCGACCATAGTCACATTCAATATAAATATAGGAGAAATGAAGGGAATGCTTTAGTGGAACAACACCCTAACTGGGGGAAAACTATGGCTCCTACTCATGTGTTAGAATTACCCCACTCTGTTGAAACTGACTCTAATGAGTATAAACGGGATTCATTTTTGATGCTACAATTGACATTGAAGTTGATGTCATTCATAAATATGGTCCTTAGGGTGAACCAAGAGAAATTTATAATACCACTCAAGCTTCTAGAGAAGAATCTAACTCAGAATCTCAGGAGGAGGGCAGGCCTCCTCTTACTCCCAACATAAACTGGAACTTTGGGAATAATAACTGGGCTACTCTTCCATGGGAAGTTCAGGATAAAGACTCAGAGGAGAAGGATGGAACAACATGGAGCCTTACATATCTTAGCATGACCCCTCATACACATATCCAATCTTCAAGAATTCAAGTTGTTCCAATGAGTTTTTTCCTAGAACGAATGGTTGCTCGAGAAGCAAGTGAGAATGCTAATGCTAGGTTAGTCGGGTCAGACTTGCATAATACCAAAAATGGTCCCCGTAGTAATGCTAGGAATAATTGTGGTCTAGGTATTCATCCAAAGAGTATTGTAACACATCTTCTCTTACCAGTTGAAAACATTGATCTTGATAACTCGGTGCAATCCTTGGAACCTGTTGAATCTTTGCCTCTTGTTCATCCTGAGATGATTGAATGGAACCCAAATGAACCTTTGAATTTCATCTCCACACCCAATGACTATGCTCTGGCTTGTTACTTGAACACCATTGATCCCTTCACCTCTTCTACCAGTGCAACAAGCGTGAACATGACAAGAGGGGACATCAAGTTTCTCATCCTAAAGAGAAAAGATAAAAAGATAAAAATTTCAGATGGTGAAAACCACTTTGTGGCAGTATGAGAACCAAAAATAGTAAAAACAAAAGGTGTATCTAATGGAAAAAACCTCTGTGAGGTGCTGAAGAATGGGAAACTTGATCTCCTTCCTAATCACTTTCAAGAAAGATCCTTGGTATTGATAATAACCAACACAAGCAATAAATTTGGGGATAATGGAGGCACCTGAGCTAATCTACCTAGCAGAGTCTCTATCTGAGCAAGAAAAGCAAGAACTTGTCGAATTCTTCATGAAAATAAAATCAACTTTGCTTGGTCCTATTCAAACATGCCAGGACTAGACACAGATCTGATTATGCACCACTCATCAATTTCTCCAAGAATTAAGTCAATCAAGAAAAATATTTGCAAGATGCATGTGGCATTGTTAGCTAAACCAGAATTAGAAAAACTTTTGAAGGCTTAATTCATTTGTGCCATTGCATACACTGATTAGATTTCTAGCATTATCCCTATGACTAAACATGATAAGTCCATTTGAGTTTGCACAGAATTCAAGGATTTAAACATGGCTTTCCCTAAGGATGACTTTCCATTACCTAATATTGACATGATTGTAGACCTCACAGTTGGTTACGATATGTACTCTCTAATGGATGGCTTTTCCGGTTACAACCAGATAAGGATAGCTTCTGAGGATCAAGAGAAGACTGCTTTCAAATGCGCTTGGAGCACATTTTGTTGGAATTTCATGCCTTTTGGTCTTAGAAATGCCGGAGAAACATACCAATAAGCTTACCAATAAGCTATGACTACTATATTTCATGATATGATGCACAAAAACATGGAAGACTATGTAGATGACACCTTGGAAAAATCCACAAGAAGAGATACCCATCTAGTATATTTAGAAAGAATTCTAAACTGAATGGAACAATTAAAGCTTAGACTAAATCCTAAAAGTGTGCTTTTGGTGTAGCTTCTGGTAAAATTCTAAGGTACATTGTTTCACCAAAAGGAATTGAGGTTGATCCTAAAAAGGTAGCGGCGATAAAAGACATGCAACCTCCTCACAATATTAGTCAAGTTAGGACTCTGCAAGGTCAACTTCAATCTATTAGGAGGTTTATCTCTCAGCTTGCAGATAAGGCACAACCTTTCATGAGAACACTTCATAAAGGAGTTACATTCAAATGGGATGAAGGTTGTGAGAAACATTTTTAGCAAATCAAGGGATATCTAACTAATCCACCTGTACTGATGGAACCAATACCAGGAAAGCATCTCATCCTTTACATTTCAGCTACTGACACATCACTAGGAGCTTTGCTAGCACAATAGGATGGAACAGGAAAAGAAAGAGCCATATATTACATAAGCAGAACCATGGTGTCATATGAGCATAATTACGCTATTTTTGAAAAGGCTTGCCTTGTTGAGGTTTTTGCTTCTCAAAAGCTCCAACACTATATGTTGGCACATTCTATCAAACTGATTGCTAAAATTGATCCTCTGAAGTATCTATTGAACAAAGCAATTCTCAAAGGACAACTAGAAAAATGGTTCATGATTCTTAGTGAGTTTGATATTGAATATGTAGATAGAAAATCCATCAAGGGACAAGTTATTGATGAATACTTGGAAGACACTCCTCTCATAGATGACCAACCCCTGCTTGTATAATTTCCTGATAAAGCTATCCTACACCTCACAAATCATGCATGGAAGATGGTCTTTGATGGGTCCTTCACTCAACAAGGATCTGGTGCTAGAGTACTCTTTATTACACCTCAAGGTTAAAAATTTCCTAAAGCATACAAAATGATGTTCCCTTGCACTAATAACATTGCTGAATATGAAGCCTTGGCAAATGGACTAAAGATGGTCATTGAATGGGAAATCACAGAATTGCATGTTTATCGTGACTCCCGGCTAGTCATTAATCAAATCAATGATCAATATTAGAAAAAGGATGAGAAGCTTGTGCCATATAAAAGGATGATCAATGATCTCAAGAAATACTTCATATTCATCACCTTCCAATAAGTGCCTAGAGAAACAAACAGAGTCATCAATGCTATGGCTACTTTAGCTTCGATACTACAACTGGAGGAGCATCAGTTTCACTATGAATTCCTGGTGGAAGAAATCTCTTTCCCTACATATGACTCACCCAAATCCTAGATTATTTTCTTAATTATTGGCACTAAACCTTCTCACTATAGTCAAATATACTCCTACCTCCATGACCAAATTATCCCTCCTAACTTATCTAAAAATTAAAAAAGAAACCTAATGAGGAACGCATCACGTTACTTGATCATGGCTAACGACTTGTATAGAAGAGGTCTTAACGATACTCTCCTTAGGTGTCTAAAACATGATGAATCTGAGTGTGTACTAAAGGAAGTCCACAAAGGTATCTATGGGTCTCACTCAAATGGCCTTTTGTTAACTAAGAAAATCTTGTGAATAAGATACTACTGGCCCTCATTAGGAAAAGATGTTATTCAGTTTTCTAAAGCTTACAAAAAGTGTCAGACTCGTGGTAACCTCATTCATGCTCATGTGCGAGAATTGTTACATTTTATCACTCACTGGCAATTCCAACAATGGGCTTTTGACCTTATAGGGAAAATATATCCCTCTTCCTCTGGCAGACACAAATTTATTATCACTTCAACTGAGTACTTTACAAAATGAATTTAAGCAGTTTCTCTCATTAAAGAAACTAGGAAACAAGTGTCCATGTTCATTTTGAATTATATCATCTACAGATATGGGATACCCTCCTCTATCATCACAGACAATGGAGGACAATTTAAAAACAAGGATATGAATGAGTTATGTGAAAAATTAAAAATTACTCAACAATGTTCCTCTATCTACTATCCTTGAGGAAGCAGAGAAGTTGAAGCTTCCAACAAAACATATTGAAGATCCTGCACAGAACAGTTAGCAAGACAGGAAAAGACTGGCATCTTCAACTCAATCCAGCCTTGTGTGCCTATCAAACTAGTATGCACACACCTATAGGGGAAACACAATTTTCCTTGGTATATGGCACAAAATTTTTATTTCCCATTGAGGTAGAACTACCATCACTCTGAGTTAACTTAGATGGACTCATTACTGATGAAGACTATCAGATTTCTAGAATCCAGGAGTTTGAACTACTTGATGAACGTAGAAGAAAAAAATTTGACCATATAAGGGTCTATCAGAAGAGAATGTCTCAGGGATACAGCAAGAAAGTATGACATAGATAATTTCAGGTTGGTGAACTTTTACTTAAAGAGAATCCAAAAAATCAGCAACATCGTGAGCAAAAAGGTAAGTTCAAACCCAACTAGCTGGGTCCCTTTGTAATAACTATAGCATTTGGATCCGAAGCCTATCAACCGTCAACTCCAGAGGGGGAAACTTTAACCGAGCCCATTAATGCTCTACACCTGAAACATTTCTACACTTGAGGCATTGTTTCTGGCCAGCAACATGTACATACATATATGATCCTTAAAAAATACCAAAAATAGCAAAAAGAAGAAAAAGTCAAAAACATTTGGCAAAAGTCCTTAAGAAATTATTATCCTAGTGAAAACCTGGAAACAGACGCATTGATGAATCAATCAAAAAAATCAAAAAGAGAAAAAGAAAAGAAAAGAAAATAAAAAAATAAAAAAATAAAAATACAAAAAATTTGAAAAATCAAGAAAAGTGTCTTGGTGAAAACCTGGAAATAGGTGCCTTGGTAGAAAAAATATAAATTCTACCATGTGGTAAAAACTTGGCAATAGGCGCCAGTTGCAATCAGTGCTCCATCTATCAATGCGTCATTTGACTATCTTGACCTTGTGCCAATAGTAAAGACAACCTCTTACATTTGGAACTGATCATCCTCTTGAGTCCTAGGGTTGCATCCTGGTTTCTACATCTGCATTACTTGTCAGTTATCCTACCCTCATGCATCATGGTCTTCTAGCCCACTTGGACAATTTGTCGCTGACACACTAGTGTTTCTCAACACCTTAATTAAATAGTGTTTCTCAACACTCCCTTTTGGACAAACCTATGTTTTTCAACACACGTCGGACAAAACTTACAAAATTTGAACTATAATAAAAAACCAACGTAGAAGTGTTCCTCAACACCCACATCGACAACTTACACAGACTGAATTTTTTCTGATTTATTTCTTGAATGTTGCCTGTTATCACTGATTTCATGCTATTTTCTTTGATTTATGCTTGTTTTTGTGGTCCCAATGATCCTTGTGTCAAGCAAGTAGGGTGTATGTTGTAAGAGATTCCATATTTAGGTGGATAAGCCTCACATCCCTCGATCCTACTTTCTTGTGCGCTAAGGTGAGGTTGGGACTATCTCCTTGTCTATTATTCTACTTGTTTAAACACTCATGGTTATATTGGCTCTGAATGCCTCGGTACTGGTGTATCTTTACAAAATCAACTGGAGACAATATTTAGGTCATCTTGGTTCTTATACCTAAATTCTTGTGTTGTCTCCCATATTCCATCCGATGAAAGTCATATTCATATTCTTATGGTCGTAGTGGCACTAGTAAGAATTGTATTACTCTGATGTCCCAAACACTCGATGATGAAACTAAGGACTACCAGAATCAGTGACTTGACTATTCATTATCTTAGGTTACATTTTCATTCTTAGGATTTCATACATAGCATTATAACAAACACCACAAAACAAAACAAACGCTGAGCTATTCCTTTAACCAATTGGTTCTCGGAATCCTTCGCTAAAGTGATCAACTGCATTTCATCTCCTTAAGGTTACCTATCTGCACACAAACGGTTAGTATCCACAGAACAAGATATGTATTCATCACAAGTATGCAGAACAACATGGTTTGAGTATGCCATCTATAAAGCAAAGATACTATCTAATGTCCATGTTCCAAGATATTCAAAAGGCAAAAAATTCATTAAAGAATAAGATAAAACAATAGAAGACAACACATGGAGCACAAAATGGTCACCGCATAAATATATATATCAAAACCTTGATGTATACAAAATATTGTGCTCTAGAATCTCAAGAAAAAATATGTATCCCCGATGAAGATGAATCAAGTACAATCATATCAATCTCAAAATCAGAAAGGGATAAGACAAAAAGGGGGATGATCAGGTCTCACTTCATCCCTCACCACCATCAGGGGGTGGGTGTGGAGGAGAATATTCTCTAGGTGGAGGTCCTACTCCCTCAAATCATGCCAAGTACTATGAATATGGTGGCACATGTTGTGCCATAGGAACCGCTGCACTATATGTTGCTACATAGTAGGTTGTCTAGCTGGTCTGATGAATGACCTCTCTCTAAAGAGTGGAGCACTCATTCATGAATCCCTAAGTTAATATCTAGACTCTCTCATCATAGCATGTGATCACCTGATCTAGCTCTGTAATCTAGGACAGTGCTACTGCAAGTCGAGTCTATAAAACTCAGACTTGTCCCCTCAATGTCCTAATCATGTCCTAAGGAGTCTACTCTTGTGGTACTCTCTCCTCCTTGGCATGTGCCTATGCATCCTTGCGCTTCCAAACATGTATGAAGGCTTCATCAATACCAAGATCTGGTTGAGCATCCCTCATCTCCTCATCAGCCTTTGATGCTGAGATCTCAACTCCTATGGAACCAAGGGTGCCTCCCTCCCCTCACTGACATTGTTGTTCAACTATGGGTGCCCTACTGGTGTTGGAACCTACTATAACCCCTACTCTAGAAGGAGCTAGACCTTTCTAGGGTACTCTATATAGTCTTCCCTATCCACCTGCAGCTCTCTGAGGGACATCTACCTCCTCAATTCGCGGTGCTCTCTCTGTCAGATTTGTAAATATGGGAAAGGGGTGATGAGTGAAATAATATTTGTACTTGGGCATGACCCCCACATCTGTGATAGCCTCTAGATAGTCTCAAGCATTCCTATGTAAACCTATCAACTCTTGTGTGCAAAGATCTAGAGAAAATCTCGCCAACCACCCTTGGTGCTCCTCATCAAAATAATGAGCATATGCTACTGATTCATGTGGAATTTCCTAATCATGACCATACTATCATAGTAATCTACCTACTACAAATCACTCCACAACACTAGAGGTCCTCCCAAATAAGAGGCGTGAAACAAAGAAATCTTGTCGCTGGTCTCTCTAGTCAGCCCAAGCCTCTGTCTGTACATATGGCCTCCAAACCATCAAACTGAGATCATCTAGCTGACATCTCCATTATTCAGTCTTCCCCAAGTGGGATTGCATAAGGAAACCTACATACCTATACATTTATGGTTTTCCACTCTAGCATGGATCATATGTCACTGGCCTACATATGGGAAGATGCTCCCAGGCCTATATATGTAAAACTAGTACTCATGCGGCCATCCTACATACTCCCATGTAAGAGATCTCATCCATCTAATGATAAATGTGCATGAGGAGGCACTAACCCCAACCCAATCACTCTAGCCAAATGGACAATCTCTCCAGTACCCTACCCCAACCACAATGGAATCCCTGTTGGCTCTTGTTCGCCATCAGGAAGCAACCTATGTACCCCGCAATCACACACTCCAATGGAAATTGTGCACCATACTGAATCATCATGTCATCCCAAGATATGACCTTTTCCAATATCGTATGATCATGGAACACTCAGATCAATGCCTGTGTACTTAACTAAGATGCGGCATCATACTCTATCTGCTCTCCAGTGAACGGAATCCACATAATCCTATATATGTCATCGAGAGTAATATTCATCTCCTCGACTGGTAAATAGAAAGTATTATCCTCACTGTGGAATATCTCCACCAAATTTTTCAAAAGACCACGGTTAACCCGAATGTCAGGCATCTAGGATAACCATCCAAAACTATAGTCCCTCAGGTGACCCATTTGTTCATCAGAGAAATATTTCACCAGACACATGGTAGGAGGATATGTGGAATGAAACTGTATATCTGGTAAATTCTCCTACAAGACAACAAATAGTGAAAAAGCATTAGTAACGATGTCAAAATCAGCTACACTCAACAAGAAACAGTCAGGCAAGCTATCAAGCAAACTATGAAAGCGAGAAAACATGCAATTAATCAGAAGAAGACATCAAAAAGAAACTTTGTTTCCCAAATGACAAAGTACAGACAAGGGGCACTGGTATCAAAATTTGTACGAGTCAGGATTATAGGTGACACAAAAAAATAAAGTGAAATGACAAATCTAATATATTCATACAGATGGGCTTCTATGAATCTTGTCATGCGACATATGGGTGATCACAGTGCGAAAAAAACTAATAGACTCAAACAAAAAAAATATAATTTTGTGATTTTTCGTACGAGCCCTCTCACCAGCTCGTATGATGAACCAAGGCCTATGACCTTAAAAATAGTGAAAATGTGCAAAAAAGTATGAAAACTTGCAAAAATGAATGCAAAAGCAAAGTTTATCGGCTACTTACTAGAGGCGGGTAGTCCTATGACCATATCGTCGAATGCGCTCAAAATGATGAGTTGATACTGGGACCACCATTTTTCACTCTCAAAGCTTCTTGAAATTCAAATGTGGATGGTGAAAATTATTTGAAAATGACCCCTCTAGGCCTTATATAGATATTTTGACCTAATTTTCAAAGTGCCCCAATGAACGTGAAAACTGTATCCCTGGCTAATCGGACTACTTTGAATCCATTTTTGAGACCGAAATCCAAATTTGACAACCCTTTGATACTCAAAAACATTAATTAACCTATTTTTCACAAATGCAGTTGATCATCAACGCTATCTGATGACATGTAACTGATTAAATGGTTGACTATATTAAGTTAAAGATGATGCAAGACATTAAATCAGTTAATGGTTTGTATTGTCATTGATGTCAACTCGATATCATCTGTATGGTCATATACATAATGCTAAAGACTTCAAAGAATCAATGGAACAAAGGTTATGCTTTCAGCAATACATAAAATTCAAGTATTCACTAAGTGACAGACTACACCAATGGAGTGCACACCATCGGTAAAGACAGAGATAAAAGTCACAGTAATGCCCGACGAACAAAAGACAGTGTTTCCTGATGAAGTAGAATCAAAGCATGCCTGATGAGCTATAAACAGTGTTGCCCAACGAGAAAGATCCAATTATTCCTGGCAGATGGAGATCCCAAAGCTAACTTAAGTTACACCGATGGAACTGGCAGTTGTCACCGGCGACAAACTACAGAATTGACTGACAAAATAGAGAGATCAGAAAATGAAAAAATATCTAGCTGGCAGAGCTAAAGGATAGACTTAACTGGTTGTTTTATTTTTTTTATTTGACCACAGTTAAGTAAGTGATTTTCACAACTGGCAAGAAGATAACTACGGGATAAATCAGGAGTTAAAGCCATAAATCAATTTGGCTGGATTTTTTTTCATGCCAAGAATCAAGAATCAAGAATCAAGAATTAAGGATATCATGTCTATATAAGAGACAAGCATAATTCACTCCTGCAAGCCATCAGATACACGGGGGAGTGAACTGATAGAAGATGCTGAAGAGAAACTGATGAAGAATTAACTTCATGCAGTCCTGATCAATCAAGCTGAGGGAGAGCTAAAGAATTCTGCAAACACCGACGAATAGAAAAGCACAGTATCACAGAGCAGAAAGAGTTAAGTACAAAGGAATTTTATTGATACATTGATCAAAAAGATATTGTAAGTAAATAGATCTGAAAATCTGCAATTCAGTTGCATTAGAAACAGGTCATTTTGTTTTAGTTTAACCATTGAAGCATTAAGTCTCTTAACAGAGCAGGACTTAACAGTCTTTTGTAATTGAGGTATATCCTAACAAATTACCAGAAGGTTGACTCATCATAGTAGCACCGATCTTACCTAAAGCCTATTGACAGTCTAAAAAGGAGGTTGATTCAAGGATGGTAGTAAGATTTGCATAAAGCCTATTGACAGTCATGAGATTGATTCAAGGATGGTAGCATAGATGCTAGATACTAAGTGACAAACTATGTATAAAAATCCTCTAACAAGGTTGCACTTAACCGTGTGTTTGTAACCTTTAACAAGGTTGGCTCCTAACAGGGCTCACTTTAGAAGAGTGAAAATTTGGGGTACCGGTCCCAGTGGTTTTTCCCTTAACAGGGTTTCCACATTAAAATCC
>MU224931.1:4644667-4696694 GCA_018584345.1 Thuja plicata
CCACATTAAAATCCTTGTGTTATATGTGTATGGTTTATTACTTTATTGTTTTACATTCTACATATGCATTTATGGATTGACTGGTATACTTTGCATATTTACTGAGTATCAGTAAATACAGTTTACTTCCTAACAGTTATCAAGGAGAATAAGGACAAACAAGGTAAACCAACAGACAGTTATTTGTTTCAAGTATTTCAAAGGCATACATCTTGTAGGGACTTAATAATTGGAGAAGTACTGATTGGTGGATTAAATTTTAAATTGGATAAATCTTTTAGGCCACTAATTCACCCCCCCCCCTCTCAGTTATTACTAACAGCTTTCCTCCAAGGATTTTGATTTGAGATTCCTCTTGATCAAATTCCTTACACATTTCTCTCTTCAATCCATAAATTCAACTCTTAGTCAAACTCGGTCAACCAGATCTCAAACAGGCTCGCATCTCAAATTTCTCAATACTTTTCAATCTATCAGGCTTGTGCCTCCCATCCTTTCAATTTTGTTCCCGAGGGGGCAGTACCATTATATCAACAATTTGACTCACATCAACAAGTTCAATCTCTAAGGGCATCAGGCCCCGACTTAAATCAAGAACCAATCAAGTGATTCTTATCGTTGCGCATCAAAATCTAAATCTCTAGGGGTATATTAGGTTCATCGCACCATATCAATCTGATAAGTCCTCTCAGTCTAGTAATTGTCTTCATCAGGACCCATATCAAGTCAATTATCTCAATCAATAGAATGGAAATCAATCTCATCGCACCACATCAAGTTGATTTTTCATTCAAACCTAATCCAAAATCAAGAAATCTACTTGGAGGATGGACATTCAATTTCATTGCTTCACATCAAGCTAGATGCTTGAACTCTTTTTATCAGTCTTTTCTCAATCAAGCCCGGATCTGATATCCTTAGATCTTCTCTATCGATCTTTGTTCAATCAAGCTCAGAGTTGGTACTATCATTTTTTTCTCAATCAAGTTCAGAGCCGATATCTTCAAATCTTCAATCGATCCTCGTTTGACCAAGTTCAGAATCGGTTATGATCTGTGAGATAGTTTCATCACTTCACATAAATCTATTTCCTGATCTAATCAAGCTTCACACGTTCTTTGACCCAATGTTTTCCCAGATCAATCACACATTAGTCAAAGAGGGGCAAATGTAATCACCTAAAATTGGTCTATAAAACCTATGGTCCCTATTTCCAATTAATTAGTCTTAATAAATTCTAAAATCTAAGATAGTATTTCTAGAATGCAATTATGAGAGCTCTTAATCAAACTTGCTTACATAATCCTAATCCTAACTTGTTGAATCAAATAATCAATCACCCAAACCTAAATCTCAAAATTGCAAAAAACATTGAAATAAATTAAAAATTCCTAAGTCCCTTTTAAATCAAAAAGTGAACCCATTCACACATGGGTGTGCACTCAAAAATCAAAATAAAACAAATAAAAGGGAAAATACCAATTTTGTCTCATTCTCCACAAGGGTTGACCAATCAAAAGCATTCCACTTAGCTCACATGGATTAAGGGAAGTTGCATCTCCACCATTGATCATTCTCTTTTGCCTCTTAATCTCAACCACTCATTTCTTAGAATCTCTTATAAAAAGGATAGCTCCCTTTGCTCATTCATAACAAGAAGATTTGGAGTAGAGTTATAATGTTATTTTCATTCTAAAACTCATTTGTGCACTCATAGTATTTACTTGCATTCTTGCATTGTTAGCTTCATTTCTTAGTTTATTGGCATTCTATTTTCCTTTCATATTTTAATATAGTTGTATTGTTCTTCTCATTTGGTATCTTAATCTTGCATCTTAGTTTCATTTCTTATAGTTTTTATGCATTTAGTTTGATATTTCACGCATTTTCATTTTCAAGTTTTCAAGAGCAAAGTATGCAAGTCTATGCATCTTGCTCCATCTTGCATTGAATCTTCCATTTTGGAGTAGTCAAGTCACTGATTTTCCATGTCCAATCTTATGGGAAACTCATGAGAATCACACTCGCTTTAACTAGGAAGCAATAAGTCGGTTTCAAGGGTTTTTTATGCTATGTTTGATCTTCATTTTGATACTAACCCATTTTGATGTAATGGTTTATTTAAGTGTTTGGTTGTAGATTATGATCACACATTTTATCACACACACACCATCCATAAGATCTACAGCTACATCGAGAGCAAAGAAGAGATCTGAAGTTGAAGCACCAAAAGACAGAACATATGTACAAAGAAAGAAAGCCACTACTCGATCAAGGAGAAAGTTGAAGCTAACACCAAAAAGTGAGACTAAGTCTGAAGATCTAAGTAAATTCAAGGTTGTGAGTAACCAACCCCGTACACCAAAAATTCTAGATGATTTTCTCATGTCACTAAAGCAGAATGGAGGATTTGGAGCAATGAGATTTGCTAAGTATGAAAAATAGAGTGATGAAGATAAGACAAAAATTGAAGATGATGATGTTCTTACACTACACAATTTAGGTATACGACTTTAGAATTTGTTGATAAGTTACCTATTGAGCTATACAATAAGATTGATGCTAGATAGAAGTATGCACTAAATTTAGAGAAGAAAATGAGAGAGAGATCCCTAATTCTATCTATGTCTAAGATGTTTGTAATTGAAATAGATGACACATTGAAGACATACTCCAACTCTTTTCTTATTAAATAAATATCTTTAAGGATAATTATTGGTGAGTTAGAAGTTTTACAGCAGGAGACTGATGATAAATGGAGAGAAATCCTCTCTCTATATAAGAAATCTAAGACCGAAGAAAAGCATGTGACTAATGATATTCTAGATGATATAGTCACTGAAGATCAAGGTAAGGAAAATCCTATTGATTTTACATTGGACAAAGATGAAGTATTAATTGAAGACATTACAAAGGAAGACCCTTCTACCAAAATTGCACAAGATGAAGATGTAATGACTAAAAAGGAGCTAGAAGTCAAAAAAATGGATATTAATGACAATATTACTAGAAATTTATTGGATGAAATGTTAGAGAAAGTGAAAGATTATCTGGATGTTGATATAGGCATCTCTAACATTGCAATAGATACTAAAGGAAAGTGCATCGATCAAGCCAAAGACAAAGAGGAAGACACTGAGGAACCAATGGCTACCAAGACCAACACTGAGGTCCCCTCGACCGAGAATAATGAACCGTTGCAATATCAAGCACCAGATAAGCCTAAGGAACAAGAAGAGGAAAAGAAAGAAGACAAACAAGAAGAGACAACGAAAGCTAAATAGGAAGAAACCAAGGTAGAGGAACAATAAGAAATGAAGGATGAACACAAGAAACATGAGAAAGGAGATGAAGGCAACTCAACCAAATTAACATCTGATGCACTAAAGACATCACATTCCTCAAATATTTCTCCAACTGAAAGTATGCTAGAAAAGAAGAAGAAATCAAAGAAGAGGAAGCATGTAGATATGAGTCAGTCGATCATCTTACCCGATGTAGACCTATCTACTATGAGCCCTGATGAAATGACCAAGTATGGAGGATTGTTGAAACTTAAGGCAATACAAAATAAATTATTTCAAAAGAAAAAGAATAATGATGTATTAGAAAGTGTTAAGGATGTACTACATGAGATTGTTCCAGATGCCACTGTTGATGAAAAAGAAAGTATCATTAGTCAAGTAGAAGGGCTCTTGCAACAAGTCATAAATCTAAGTCAAGTCACTACTAACTACATGGTGAAGTTTCATGCGAGTAAGATGAAACTGCAAATGATTGAAATCATTCATAACAGCATTGCAGTAGATAAGGTATCACTTTCTGAGGCTTATACAGATATTGAGACAAAATTGTCTCATATTCTTTCAATATTTTAAAAAAATTGTTCAATTTCCCACTTCACCAAGGATATAAGGTAGAAAGATTAGTTTTTTGAGACCGAGCTAACCGAGAAGCTAAAAAGTGTAACTACTAAGCTTGGCTCACTACAACTTTACTACTCAAGGTTGAAACATTTGATGGGAATGTAGCAAGAGCTTAGACGAGAAGAGAATAAGAGAAGGATGGATATTCTTGAGGTGCAAGCACTTTTGATTCCCCACAATGAATCAATGCAAAGGAATTTATAGAAGGCCAAGGATTTGGTCAATACCCCCTATGGTAGTTCACTAGACACCATCATTGGATTGGCAGTTGATGTTGTTTCTCAGATTGTTGTACTTCACACACTTAAAGAAGCATGGGATTCATCCCTAGCTTATGTACATAAGAAGTACCCACACATTTTTTATCAGGTATAAGTATATCTTATTGAGCACTAAGTAATTTTGTTTTTGGTATATTTGTCAAAAAAGGGGGATAGATATGGATATTAGTACATAATGGAGATATAAGTATACAAATTTTGAGGAGTATTATCCCAGGGGGGAGTTTTGAGTTTTTGAATTTTGAGGACTTTGATTTTTTTGTTGAAATGCCCAACTAATGTCAAAGGGGGAGATTGTTACTCCTACCCAAGTTATTTTTTTGTCATTAGTTTTTCCAAAGTCATATTGTTAATACTATTCAGTCTGTAAAGTGAAAAGAGAGAATCAAAAAAGAAATATAGAGACATACACCGAGCAGAGACATACACCGAGAAAAGACATGCATCAAGTAAGGACAGTTACTGAGCGAGTCAATTGTCGAGTAAGTCACCGAGCAGTGATAGTTACCAAACCGAGCACACTATGTCACTGAGAAAGAATAGAGCATGTTACCAAGTTTCACAGAGCTAACATAATCATTCAATGCAGATACATTGAATCTAGACGTCGAGTAGGAAACGTATTACAGAATCCAAAGCGAGCATTTGTTAAAACATTGGGATTGCAAAAATATGATTGTACATGATCATGGGGTAGATTAACCAATGAAAATAAAGAAAAAATAATGCATTGGAAGCATAACCAATATTGCACCACTTAATCTCCATCGTTGAGTTACAAAGCCCTAGATCTTTGTTAACCACCTACAAGTCATGTAAAAGATTAGAGAATCAGAATACAGATGATGATGATATGATGTTGAGAGATTGCATATGAAGTAGAGCTAACAAGTGAAGGATATTTATGCAGAGTAAAAGAAGAGCTTAATTTATTGAGCTACCGAGTGTAGTATGAGGTAAAAAAGTTAATAAGCATAAAGAGTTTAAACAAAATTTGATTGATGCATATATGCAAAAAAATTGTAATAATTTTTATTGTAATAGGAGTAGTACAAATCCCATTACTGGGTAGGCCCTAACAGATCGTATATTGTAAATCCTTTAGCAGGGTACATCTCTTAGATTAGAGATTGTAAAATCCTTTTGCAAGGTAGACTAAATAAGTGTTATTATACTCTTAACAGGGTAAGCCATCAGAAATAGCTAACATTGTAGCTCTAACCAAGCACATTTTTTTCTGCATTAGTGAAGGTTGTGGGTGTCATCCCCACCACAATTTTTTCCTCTAACAAAGGATTTCTGCGTGACCAAAAATCTTGGTGTTATGAGTTTTGCTTACATGTTTTATTTTATTTTCTCTTCAATATTTCTATGCAATATATTCAGTTTGGTAGGTGGTCAAGGTTGAAAGTTTGAAGTTTTATAAGTATTGATTCACCCTTCCCCTCTCAGTACATAACTTTCCATAATTTGTAAAACAAAAAGGTGCTCAACAATCTAATTATCATGCGGTTGCTCACATATAACATGAGAAATAATAGACAACCTATCAATTTCATTTTTTCCTCCTCTCCCTACTTCTTCCTTCTACACCTCATCTTCCTCAAAACCTTGGAAAGGAGTGTGATTTAGTAGAATAACTTCATGCTACTCCTACCAAGATATCCCTTTGGGAGCTTCTTCAAACTTTAGCTACATATCATGAAGCATTACAACAATCCTTAAGAAACATGATTGTTCCATCTCCTATGAAAACCAATATGACTTCCATATTGGAATGTATGAATATGAAAAAAAACTCAAGGTAAGATATAAATAGATTAAAGGACAGAATGATTCACTTATGGTTGTTGTCCTTATCAATGGTAATCTTATTTGAAGAACTTTAATTCATAATAGAATTGTTCATATTGTGTAGCATTGACTTGTTGCATTAAAATAATGTGGATACTTCATTGATAAAACCTGATTCTATTCATATATGTGGCTTTGACAATGTTGCTAAACAAACCTTGGGTATTATCACTTTACCAGTTAAAGTAGGTCTTGTCACTTTTCCTACTCCTATTCATGTCATGCCTGATGCTCTTACATATAATATTCTCTTAGGAAAACCATGGTTACATGCAATACAATTTGTTCCTTCAACACTTCATTGCAAAGTGAATTTCATCTATAACAATATCATGTATACCCTTGTTGACGATAAGTTCCAAAATTGCTTACGAACTGAAGTTGATTCACCATCCATTCCTACACCATTTCAATAAAACATGTCTTCTCTAAAAGATACTCCTCCTTGAAGTGCCCTCTTAGAGGATGATTGGGGAACATTAGACTTTATGCCATCTTTTATGCTAGAAAACAAAGCTTCTAATTTTAAAGGGCCTAGTGTGTTATTTGTTCAACCTGATTCTCCTAAAAATTCAACTCACAGTCTCCAACATAGTTTAGGATGTGTGCAACAAAGATTTAAGACACGTGGAAAACCTATGGAAGGGATAGGTCTCAAACCTCCTTTTTCAACTAAAATTTCTTTTGTGCCTAGCTTTAATCGAGAAATCATTTTGCCTAACCTTCTTCATGTTAAGTTGATTACTCGACCTAAATGGAAAAACTACAGTCAAAAGCTTGTGAATCTTCCTTTTTGCATGTATCACGGATATCATGATCACTCTACTAAAGAATGTCAAGCTTTGTGCTACAAAATTTAGAAACTCATTGATTATGATATCATTCATATAACAAGTCGCAATGAATTTAATTTCAACCATGATTACTTTGAATAGCATTTAAGTTCCTATTATGTTGCTCCACACTATGTGACATTGTTAGCCAATCCCTTGGGGGCTCATTGTCATTCGTGGTGATACAATTTTAAGTGTGATCGTACTTTGTGAGTAACATAATATTCATCCTCATCCTTATCTTTGTCTCCACGTTGTGGGCAATGGTAGTTTTTCAATCTCTCTAATCCCTTCTAAGGATCCACTTTCCCCTTGGTTTAGTGATATTTTCTTATCATGTAGTATTTTCTTACATGGAATTTTTTTATTAGGAATTATCTCTTATGCAAGAGGTGTGTATCCTTTAACACAACCTCTTCCTTGTTTTCAATTGTATGTCCAAATTAACAAATCCATTACTTGGGGGTTAAAAGTGTGTTATCCTTAATCAAGAATCCCTTTATCTAACAATGGGGAAGGTGTAAATTCTTGTTTTCTTTCCCCTCTTCAATCAATGATGTTATTTTTCTTCCTTTTAGCATCCTTCAAAAAAATCTCTTTACCCTTGTTGCATAATATCTCTTTGCATTCGTCTCTTCCTTGACCTCATAGGAGTTGTGACCTCAATGGCTTGGATTGGGTGTTGCTTGTGGGATACCTAATTTTTGTTAAAGGTGCTTTATCCTTGTTCCTGTTTTCCTTAAGATGTCAAAGCAGTTCTATTTTTCCATCTTACAGGGAGCATATATGGCCTCCTTATTGTAAATACTATGTTTACTTTATGCATTTCAGGTATATTACACTAGCATAATGCAAATTTTTAGGGCCAAATCACTCTCCTTTGTACATTTTTGGTGGGTTCCCTTTGATACAATATTTTCCTTGATTATTCTTAGGATTGGTTGAACTAGCATAACACAGCTTGCTAGCCCATTTGACCTCTCCTTTGCATCCATTTTCAAGATTGGTTGACTAGCATAACACAGATTTCTAGACCAATTAACCTCTCATTTTGCATAGAATTTTATGAGTTGACTTTCTTTCTAGAACATCAACTCTCTCTCTCTCTCTCTCTCTCTCTCTCTCTCTCTCTCTCATGGATCATCTAGCACAACACAAATGGCTATCATGTGACATCCATGATTGTCTTATTATATTCTTCATGATTCCATAGCATAACACACTTTGATAGTAGATTAGATCATGGAGTCTTGTCTCATCTTTGATATCTACTCTCGCTCTTTCCATGTGTCCACTTGTACTTTTGCAATAGTTTTCTAAGCATGACGCTAGAAATTGAGACATTTTTTTGTATCGAGGTCTCTTCAACTAGTTGACTTGGAATCTTAGTAAGCTTTAGTATTTTATTGTTGTTCTATGTGTCCTTGCACATGGTTGTACAAGTTAAGATCCCTTGTATGGGGGCTTGAGTCCTTAAGCTTAGTGATATCTTAAATATTTTTGTAATTTGCCCATTCATCTTCATCTTTATCTCTCTTTCTTCTACTTTACTGTGAGCATGAGGTGAACTCATACTCCTGCTAAAGTGGATGCTAAATGTACCATCCTAAAAAGTTAGCACCCATAATGCTTTGTTAGGCCCCATTTTGGCACTTTCAAGGTTTCATGTTTGTTATTATTGATCCTAACAACCTGGCTCTTCTTTTTCAGCATGTTCCCTACATCCCCGACACCCCATTTTAATTTTAGCTTGTTCTCCTAGGAATATAACATCTGAGCTGTTTTGGTCCCCAAGATTTGGGCCCAAATTCAAATTGGGGCCCCATTGTGGTGTTTTGGTGGGAAATTTTCTCCCATGGTCAGCTTGGATCAATTTTGAATCCTGAAATGTGAGAGGTATAAAAGCAAACTACTTCTTATAATGCCCCGCCAAGGAACCTAGGAGAAGTTAACCTAAAACATGTTGCTAAGTTTACAGAACAATTTTTTTTTAGAGTTTACAATTGATAAAGAATTAACAATGTGAAAGCAATATAACATAAGACATACATACTCATAAATGCAACTCATTTACAGATTTCAAATCTTGAGGGTCTCATGACGTGGAATTATGTAAGTTAACTAATCTACTAAACACAATTAAACAATATAACATCTTCATATTATGCAAATGAATGACAATCACATCATCTCATAAATGAAACCTAGATACAACTGATATCATAATGAACCAACATCCACTACACAAGTCGCAGGGTATGTGAAAAAACTCAATATGAAGTACAATGCAATAATCCAAGAATGTCACAACTGATACAATGATACGAATACAAGATAAGAAAGATAAGATAAAGCCTCCAAGAATGAAGAATTAGAAGGTACAACAGCATCAAGGATCATCCAAGTAAAATTCACGAACATCGGATCTCAATGGTAATAAGAATCACTACCACCTGACCGCGTGGAACCAAAGGTCCACTTCCACTGTGCTAAGGAGATAACAACAGACCCCACTCAGATAAAAGAACCAAAAAAGGCAGTGACAACTAAGCAAGGGGATCCTGATAGCTCTCTAACTTAAGGGAAACTGACACATGTAGGAAACCTAGATTGTGTATAGGAAGGTGTCTTCATATACGTCTAACCCTTAAGTCTCATCCTAGTAGTCTCTCTGGACCCTGGCACTTAAGTGACCATATACGGTATCAATGACTCCTAAACTAGACGAAGCCATTAACTATGATAGAACCATACCTCGTAGGGAGGCGGGGGCAAGCATCATCTCATCCTCCATCTTAGCCTATATAAGCGCTCAAGCATGGGTGAGGTACCATATCTTATTAATTCATTTTAAACCCCCCAATTATGTTTTATGTTATCACTTGATTAATAAAACTTACAATAAGCGATCCTGGCTGCCACTTGTGGGCCCCGGCACTTATTGCAAGCCACCCCTTACTACACTGCTAGATAACCTTCGATAATGCTCCAACCAAAAGAACCAAAAGAAAGAAAAAACCAAAACCATGAGCACTTCTCATAAATTAAGATAATCACCAAGGAAAATGTTGGAGCATAACAAATAACATATCATCCTATACAAGGATCCAAAGTGTCCATCCCATACTAGACATCTCAACAGAACAATACAAATTCTTGTATCACATCACAAGATCAATGATCATCAAAACATCACAAGCACCTATCTCCATGCATGAAGTAACTTAATCCACAAGATAAGCATTCGCAACACAGAACCACCATAACAGTAGAAATAAGGTGACCAAGATAATTAGGAATCAACACAAAAGTGGTCGTCACTTTTTCATGGTTAAATAGCATAACAATCGAAGACTCGGAGAATACACAACATAAGCAACAGATGTATACAAAACAATACAAGAACCAATCGAGATATGAAAACGGTTATAAATTTTCCACAATATAAACCCAAGTAGTAAAGAGATAAAATCATAAAATAATTCAAGTGCCAAAAGACAAAATCTCTCATAGGGCATCACTCTACCCATAACGACAATTAACTACAACGAAGGCAAAATAAAACTACATTTAAATTAACATATCCATATGTAAACTATCTTCTGACAAAATAATATAATTAACATTAAGTCGTACCCCAAATTAATTATGAGTTAATTATATTATCCATAATCCCCAATCCATTATTATTAACTTAAGATCTTATAAATATATTCCAAATCCCTTTCTCGTAATCAAACTCTTAAATTTTAATTTATTTTTAATTTTAAAAATAAGATATAATCCAAAATATAAATCCTTAATGATTTATCTTATAACTCAAAGATTATACTTAATTAAATAAAATATTAATCAAATATTATTTAAAAATAAAATATCTAACAAAATTAATACAAATTAATTTATAAATTAAATAATATAAATTAATCTACATTAACAATCAATAAATATTAACTATAGTCATTTATAAATAAACTAATATAAAAATAAATTTTAAACTAATTAATCTAATCAAATTTTAAGTAAATAATAAATAAAATAGACAAAAACTCATTTTCAACTTAATCTTTATTTAAAATAAATAATAAAAGTAAATCTTAGTAATGAGGTTACGTGGCCCCCACTCTGATTTTGTTTTTGTTTTTTCTATCTTTTTGTTTTTCTTTCTTTAAAATAAATAAAAATAATTGTTTTAATTTTTTTTTATTTTTTTTAGAAATAAATATTATATTTTTTGTATTTATTTATTTATTTTAAAATAATTAATTAATATAAATACAACCCTTCTTTTTTTAATATATCTTTAAAAGATACTAATTATCATATATTCAAAAAAATATTTATTTTCTTTTTAATTCAATAAAGAAGTCATTTATATATATAAATATATAACAGATAATTATTTACTGTATTGATTTATTATTATTATTATTATTATTATTAACATAAGGAATATTACAACAAAATGAAAAATATATTATTTTTATTTTAATTCTAAGAAACAAATTTGTTTATTTCCTAAAACATATATTTTTAACCAAATATTCTAAAACAATTTGTATCAAATCTGTATGGTTTAATACCAAGGGTTTTAACAAAGTTCTAAAACAAACCCTAACTGATTCGATTCAAGTTTTCTAATATTTTCATACATAATTCTGGCTTGTTTTGATCACAGACCTGAAAACCCCATTATCTGATTTGAAAACCATAATTTTCTAAAGAATCTTCGTCTACCCAGAAATTAGATATGACATGTAAATAGAAAAACCAAAACCACAGATTCATACCAATAACCATATTCTAATATTGACAAACACGAAGCAGACAAGGAATTTCACACAAGGAGATTTCAGTATATCAGACGCATAGAAGACGGGGATCTGAGTACTGAAATCAAGGATTCAAACCCTACCTCAAATCTCTAGTTAACAGAAGCCACAAAGAACAATCCAAAACCTTGCAAATCCTAAGTTTTCACAATATCCTTCAATCCAAATCCATAGCCAAAAACCTGTAAGAATTTGTGCAACCTGTGTGTGCAAAAATATGACCAAAAGAAACCTGATAAAGAAAACCTACTCAACCTAGGGTTTCCAAAGCTCATGCAACCCTAAAAGCAAACCTAAATCAGAAAAAAAAAATAGAAAACTTAAAATTGAGTAAAAAGAATTAATTGATTAATAATTAATAATTACAAGCACTTTTCCAATTTAGCCAATTAACTCAGCTTTTTACTTTTAAATTTATACTTTAATTTTAATAAAAGAATGTGAACTTTAATTGCATAATATTATGTAATTAACAATTAAAATTTTTTAGCATATTAATAACATGCAAATTGATAATAAAATATCAATTCATTAATTATGCTTTTTAATCTCAATTTTGAATTTAATAATTAATTAAATCCTCTATTCCCAAAATTAGACTTTTTAATTAACACATGTATTTAATTAATTTTCATTAATTAAATAACATCATATTTAATATTTTCAAATTTAATAGGATTTAATTATTAATTACATAATTAATCTAATAAATTACTCAACCAACTAACACAGAAATCAAATCAATCACCTGAAAAGACAATGTGACGACAAAACTGACTGAACCCAAAATACTACAAACAAGCACAAAGGAAGGGTTCACGAATGACGTCACCTTGACAAATTCAGAAGTTAGAAAATAAGATACTTGTACAATTTTTCAGGACAATAATGGCTTAAGTTAGGATTTGGATCTGTCTGTTATCTCCCCTCTCTTACCATTGAGATATTGTGATAGGGCACGCTCATCCTAATAATTCAAGGAAGTCGATGCCTAGTACTTGCAAACCTGCATTGCAAATTCAAGCATGTATATAATGTATATATATAACAGACAATGATAGGGATTGGTCGAACGTGTGGATCTCGCAATGCAAGTATGATGTAGCCGAAAACCTTCAAGAACAACAAATCAGAAAATACACAACACAAAATTGCAGAACTCGAAATTCTTCCTTAAACTTCTCCAACTTACTCTACCTTACAATGAAAGAAAACTCCTACTTATTACAATTTCAAAAATTACCATATTTGGCAAATTTTTGGGAAAAACAAAAAAATGGAATTTTTTCCATTTTTGGTAATTTCCAAAACCCATCCTACAAATCCTGATTTTTTCCATGAAAAGCCCCCAACTAAAGCAAGATGAATTGCCAACTAATCCACGAAATCAAAGACACGATTTTGGATTTATTAAAAAAACAACTTTCTAAAAAAATTGAAAAAAAAACCAATTTTGGAGGCCAAGATAATATTTCTGGCTCGCAAAAATGGTCAAAACAACTCCTCACGCATCTGCCTATAAAATTTTAGCGAAACCCACATACGAGTCAAAATTTATGACCCTCACAAGCTCCTGCATCATTCTCCCCTTCTTGAAAAGAACGCAACTGTTGCAAGTTCCGGTTCTTAAATTGCTTCCATTTAGTCTCATCTAGCTTCATCAAATATCATTCTATAATCCTATCTACTGGTGTCAACCCTTCCCACTGCACAAGATATCTGTTGCAGTTACCTTGGCGAGTTTGAACAGTTTCCTTGTCTAGATTTTGTGCAACCTTTTCCTTTTCCTTGATAGGGACAATGTGTGTCCAGTCCACCTCATCCTCAGTTTCAACAGAGGCATCATCACCATGTAAAGTATATAAATCAGAGATATTAAACACAGGAGAAATATCAAGACCACTGGGGAGCTCTACCTCATAAGCATTATCATTGATCTTCTTCAGAATCTTGTAGGGACCAATTTTCTTATATTTCAATTTGTGATAAGTCCCGTTAAGAAACCTCTCCTTGCATAGATAAACCATCACTATATCACCTGCACTAAAAACCTAATACCTTCTAGTAGCATTTGTAGAAGCTGTGTGTCGCTCGTTGTTGTCATGTAACTTATGCCTGCAACTGGTAGACTTGTTCTGCCAAGGGAAGTTGCACCAAATCGAGAACACCTTGAGGATTTTGACCATAAACAACTTGAAATGGTGACTTACCAGTTGACCTGTTTACAGAGCTATTATAAGCAAATTCTTCCTGGGGAAATGCTAAATCTCATTGTTTGGGCTTCCCTCCAACAATGCATCACAACAAAATACCCAAACTTTGATTTACCACTTTTGTTTGCCCATCAGTTTGTGGATGATAAGCACTACTAAACTTTGTTCCCATATTCTTCCATAAGGTCCTCCAAAAATGAATCCAGAACTTAGTATCCCGATCAGAGGTGATCATTTTTGGAACCCTATGCAATCTAAATATTTCAAAAAATAATAACTCGACCACCCTAGTGGCATCACTAGTTTTCTTACAAGCAATGAAATGAGCCATTTTTTAGAATCTATCCACAACTACAAAGATAGTCATTACCTTGCTATGTATGTGGCAGTCCCAACACAAAATTCATACTCAATTCTGTCCATGGTCCTACTAGTACTAGCAATGGTATGTACAATCCGATGTTCTGGGAGTGCCCTTTGGCTACTTGACAAATTTGACACCTTTCCACAAACCTCGTGATATCTCGCTTCATCTTTGGCCAGTAGTACTAATCTGCTACCAAGGCTATTGTTTTATCCTTCCCAAAGTGCCCATCCATATCACTGCTATGAAATTCTCTAATAATATTTTCCTGCATTGAGCCTACAAGAACGCACAACTATTTTCTCTTGAATAAATAACCATCTTGCATAAGATACTCACCTTGAATAGTGTCTGTGTGCCCAGGTACTGGATTCTTCAACCGATCAACAACTTCCAAAAAGCCACTATCAGATTCATACAAGTCCTTGATAACATCAAAGCCAACTACTTTTGTTTCCATGATGGTCAGAAGCACAACACAAATGCTCAAGGCATCTGCAACTTGATTTTGTTTCCCTGATTTATGCTTTAGAACAAAAGTAAACCCTTGGAGGAAAGAGACCCATTTTGCATGTCGATTGTTCAATTTCTTTTGTGTTTAGGTATTTTAAAGCAATATGGTTTGTAAACAACACAAATTCTTTGGGTACCATATAATGCTTCCAATGTCTCGAATCTTGCACAATTGCATGGAACTCTATATCATATGTGGAATATTTCATTCGCACATCATTTAGTTTTTCACTAAAAAAAGCAATGAGGCATCACAGTCCACTTCAAACACTTTATCAAAATCGGGTAAGGCTAATATAGGAACTTCAGTGACCTTCTTTAGATACTGGAAACTCTCTTCAGCCTCTTTGGTCCATGAAAACTCCCGACCCTTAGTGCAATCTGTCACAGGTGCTACAATGTTGCTGAAATTATGAATAAACTTTCTATAAAAAGTAGCCAGACCATGAAAACTTCTCACCTTGGTGATACTACGTGGGCTACGTCATTCAAGAATGGGTCAAAAATTCTCTGGATCCATCTTGATACCATCTGCAAAAATGACAAATCCTAGAAAAACCAGGCTTGCTTGCATGAACCTACACTTCTTCAAATTAGCATAGATTTTCTCTCTTCTTAACACCCCCAATATGATCCTCAAGTGTTGCAGATGTTCTTCCCTTCCCTTACTAATAATCACTATATCATCAAAATAAACTACTACAAACTTGCTAATGTAGGGACGTAACACAGTATTCATGAGTCTCATAAAAGTGCTAGGTACATTTGATAAACCAAAAGGCATAACCTTCCATTCATACAAACCATCCCTAGTTTTGAAAGCAGATTTCCATTCATCCCCTTCTCGAATGTGAACCTGGTGGTACCCACTTTGCAGATAAATCTTAGTGAAATGTGTTGCTCCAATAAAAACATTCATCATATCAACCAAACAAGGGATAGGAAAACGATACCTGATGGTTATCCTATTGATTTCTCGATTGTCTGTGCACATCCTCCATGTTCCATCTTTTGTTGGGGTTAGTAATGATGGTACACCACAGGGGCTCATGCTTTCTTGCACTAAACCTTTATGTATGAGCTCAGTTACATGTTTGTTCAGTTCTGCATGTTGTGTCGGGCCGCTTGATTGGGAAGACTTGCTCCTGTAATAAGATCAATATGATGTTGGATATCTCATTTTGGGGGGAGCCCATTAGGTAGCTCCTCTGGAATGACATCTAAATACTCTTCAAACACCCCAGTTGCTTCTAGCGGTATTGTCAAGTCTTCCTCTTTCCCTCTTTGCACTACCAATCCATAGCAAGACCCTGTTACTTTCATCTCCTTGACAAGTTCCTTTTCAGATAGCATACTTTCAGCTTTTCCTTCATCCCTAAGAGGTAACAAGATTACCTTAGATCCATCCTTCCAGAAGGTGTAAGTATTATTTTCTCCATAATGAATAACCTTTATATCATACTACCAGGGCCGACCTAAGAGGACATGGCATGCATCCATTAGAATCACATCACACCATAACTCATCCTTGTAGACCTTTCCTATGGAAAATTTAACAAGGCACCTCCTATCTACCGTAACTTCATTGCCCTTTTTGAACCATGCAATCTGATTGGAACGACGGTGTTTTTCACATTGGAGATTTAGTTTTTTTCCATTATTGCTTTAGAAACCATGTTCTCACAACTGCCTCTATCGACAATTACTTGACATACCTTTCCACCTGAGGTACACCTTGTTCGAAATATGTTGGTTCTGAGCCATGAATCATCAGCGCCTTTCTCCTCTATATCTTCCTTTGCTGGAATAATCACCTTCCTTCTCATCATGAGACTTTCTCTGATATCTAGAGACACTTCTTGATCAGATCCTTCATTGTCAACCTGGGCTAGGTTCACTCTGTACGGCCCTGCTTGATTTTCATCTTGCATGTTAAAATTGGAACACTCGAAGGCCATGTGTCCTTATCCACATCTGAAACAAGTGAATGGCCTTCTTTGGCCTTCCCATCCTCTTCCATTACCATAGCCTCTACCACGTTGAAACCCCCTTCCTCTTTGTTGATTTGACGGATTCTGACAGGTTTCTTCTTGTTTCTCACTTCCTTGACTGGAACTTGAGCCTCCTCTACATGGAGTTGATGTACCCCTTCGTCCTCCTCTATTCCTTTGATTGTACTGCCTATTTTGGTTTTCTTCAGCCTTTAGAGCCAATTGATAGGCATCCTCCATACAGTTGATATGATGCATGCTTACCTCATCCTGAATAGTGAATTTCAAACCATTCAAATACCTTGCAGCCATCTCTTCATTACTTTCTTGATGTTCTATATGGATGGACAACTTATAGAATTCATATGTATAATCTTGCACAGAAGACAAGTTCTGTTTCAAATTCCAAAACCTTCGGAAGAGTGTTTGAGCATAATTCACAGGTAAGAAGTTTTCTCTCAACTTTTTCTCCATTTTGCTCCATGTCTTGATTTTATCCTTCCCTTTATTTGTTCGTTCATTTTGGAGATGATCCCGCAAGATCATCACATGTCCCTTCAACTTGGTGCATGCAAACCTCATCTTCTTTTCTTCTGTCAGACTTCCATTCGAAAAACTTTCCCATCTCGTTTAACCAATTTATCACTTCCTCTGGCTTAAGACTATCTACATAGTCTGAAACAGCAACCTTGATCACTTCATTTTTCCCCTCTAAGACTCTGAGTAGCCTCTCTTCAAAACTCACTTCTTCTTCCCGTCCTCCTTCTATTTCTTCATCTCCTTGGCTCACCTCTCCATCAAATTCGTCTCCTTCTCTTTGTAATCCTTAGTTTTCCAATCGGTTCGTGAGTTCTGCTACTTGTCTTTGAAAGCTTATCATATCTCTCTGTGTTTGGGTAAAACCTCTTCATCTTCCTCTTCCTCTTCCTCTCCCAGCCATCATCCTGCTCTAATACCAAATCAGACACATCATATTGAAATGTAAGATAAACACGTCTCTGTCCTCTACCACATCAGATACGTCATACCGAAATGTAAGATAAACACGCCACACAGTAATGTAAAAGATAGATGCCAACCATACACATGCAAGTATGGGGTGAGTAAAATCATCTTAACATATGCAAAATCATCATGAAAATAACCAAAAGATTCTAGCATCAATATTGAAAAGTGAATTATGGGTGGGCACTACACTTCTCATTTTGACATCAAGGATTATCAAGCATTCAAGATCAAGTCTCAAGCATTCTTCAAGCATTCAACTCCTTTCTCCAATCAAGCATTGTGGCAAACTACAACATTCATGGTGTGAAGTCTTGTCTTGCATGGTTTACTTTGTATTTTTATGTGGAGTCAAAGGCTATTACATTAACACTTGTGATTACATCAAAAGAAGCATTGCACCGTCAAGGTATAAGGTGATTTACGATTCAGATCTAGTTTCTATTTCGCATTGTTAATATTTCATTTATGCAATTTTATTTACATTTTAAGGTCGATTCCTAAATAGTGGTTTGACTAAGGAAACCCCCTTCAACCCAACCTTTTCCCCTTTTTTGTGTACAGGAACAGGGGGCGCAGCTGATTTTCTAAATTCAAGAAGTACATAAACCTGACAGACTGTCCCGTTGAAATTCAGACAAATTTGTAGGGACTACAGTGGGTGAGGCATTCTGGTTTGAGGTCTACAATGAGTGAGGTGTTTCGTTCCCTCCAATTTTGTACTAAATTGAAATTGCAGGTCAAACCTTCTCTAGTTTTTGTTTCAAGTCATTACAGTTGCCTATCAATTTTCTATCAGTCTGCATTTCTCGAGACTTGTTGTATTCCCTTATTTGGCCTCCTATCTTGCATTATCTCATCATTTCCCCTCAAATCAACTCAAATCCAACTTCCCCCAATTCATTATTGTGAAGGATCATTGAACTCATTTAGCGCTCAAGTCTTATTTGAGCCTATTGGGTCGCCATCCTTCTGAGTGTGCAATAGGAATTTGGACCAACCACCTTGCTTCCCTTTTTCTATTGTGCATCTATATACATTAATATGTAAAGAGAGAAGTTGATAAAATGCCAATTACAACCAAGTATCATATCTTGCTTCAACGGTCGCATCTACTCACAAATTTTGCAAACAAATAGATTTTCAGAGTACTATAAAAGTAGTTAGAATTTAAATTTGTAATTTAGGCGTTAAGCTAGATAGATGAATAATGCAGATGAAACTAAAAAGACTATCTGACAACACTTAAAACTTGCAACATGATTAAGTGACCCTAGTTCATGATAGGAGAGACAACACTATATAGATATATAATTTATATTGAGCAAATCATCAAAAATGAATGTTTGGATTCATACACCTAGTAGGAAGAATATGAGCATACAATATAAATGTTTGTGGTCATAAACCTACTAAGAAGAATATGGGCATACAATAATTTGGCATATCTAGTTGATAGTTACAATTTCTAAACAACACTTGCCATACAAATACGAAAGGGATTGAAAGACTAATCGAAACTCAAAAATATTTTGAATGTGGCCAAGTACTGAAAGGAATCCATTTCTTTCTTCGAAATTTCCATGTTCTTGAAAGCATGCTTGATAAAGTGCAAAGCTTTTTGAACCCAAGAGAGCAATTATACATATTCAAATGAAAGCTAGGTTAAAATACAACTATGTAGACTACATTATGATGCTAAAATTTAAATAATTAAAACAATAAATCTACTATAAAAGAAAATATATTTAGCTCATTAAAAAATTTCAAGCATTACATTTTATCTTTTTTCAAAAGCAGAGTAGATGCCACAAATTCCATCACTTCAAACCTAGCCCACAAACAAGAAACATAATATGAAATTGTACTATGAGGGAGAATACAATATCCATATAACATATGTTAACAATGAATTAACCAAATTACAATGGAAATATCAAGCAGTCTTTTCATGACTTATAACAATAGAAGGAAAAGAAGGTTTTTATTTTTAAATGTTGAGAACAAATTTGTTTTTATTCTCAAAACATACATGCATACATACATACATACATACATCCATATAACATATGTTAACAATGAATTATGGTTGGCCTCTACTAATGCAGATCAAGTTAAAGTAACTAGCTTATCCTGTTATCCTCCAAAAGAAAAAGAAAAAAAAAAGAGCAATTCCACTTGACAACCTAGTTTGATACAACCGAAAACCTCACACAACGTTGAAGGATGATCCGACATAAACCCTTTTAAGTTTAAATATAAATGGCTAATTTGTTCATTATGTGCAGGTAGAAGACTGACCAATGCCAGAGGCAGATCAAGAAAACCATCACAAATGATTGTTTAGCTATTTTAAAGTCAATATTTCGCACATTCAGATAGCAGGTAAACTCTATCCCAACTTCTTGCAACAACAAAAATAAATTGAAAGTTCCATGTATCAACCAAAATCCATTTTAAGTATAAACACAGGCAAAGGATGATTGAGAATTGATTCATTCATTCCATGTCTTTCAGTTTTGGATAGATATACATGACATTTTTCTGCTCTTAATTACAACTAATGGACCAATTATCCCATGGAAAATTAAACATGTTCTTATTTATATTTCAAGCAATAGTTGTTAGTACGATACATATTCCAACATGGAAAGAAATACATCTAGAACAATTGAATCCAATAATTTATTGTCGGCAAAATATCATGCTCTTTGAAAGGAGCAACTTACTTCTACTATGTCCAATGGTGAAAAATGTTGTATGCATCATTGTCACAGAATTGCAAATGGTCACAACTTCATTACACAAGGCAATGACACTGGTTTTGGCAAACCTGAAATATGCTGTGTTGTTGCATGTAATTAATGCAAAGTTCAATAATGCTCCTACTGTCTGTCCTACTTGCCTTAAATCAATAAAACTGTTATAAGCAATATTTTATGTTTTAAGTAATGTCCAGAAAGCAATTTCGAGATATTTGTTGGAATACATTGTGTCTGGTTGCAACTTTTTAAGCCCTCTTATATCTTTAAAACTCGTGTCAAACTTCTGTCCTCAATTCAACAGTTAGAATCTAGCCATTACTGCTACTATAACTAAAGATCTACACAAACTACATTCCATTAGAATTTGAAATATACCAACAGCACAGATTAAGTATGAATTAGGGTAAACAATTATCCTGTCCTGATATCCATGTCACACAACAATTGTTAAAGGCATATGTCCCACGGAATATGATCCAATTATACCAGATGCCAAGTATATTGCAAATAGCTTAGGCTACGAAGCTTTTAATGGTATGGCGATTTTCCAAGGAAAAAATGGACATGAAATCATTGGTTTTCTGCACACTGATGAGTAAAAAGGATGTGAAGTACACATAGATTTGCAACAAGCTTCCAAACCAGCTCTAGAATACGTCATTCAATGAATAGATGCAACCTTACCTCAATCTTCATACACTTTATAGAAGAGAGTGAGTGATTTCGTTTGTGGAATCCATACAACAAAATAGAGGATGTTGAACTACAGATGATATTGTTAGTGTAAACTTATATTTCCTACTCTAAAACAAAAAGCTGCAAAACAGATACATCAAGTCAAGAATAAAGCATATTTTGAATACCTTTACAGCCTTAACATAACGTTTGCATTTGCAAGTGGCAGTTACATTTATACAAGAGACAATCTATACAATGTTAGTCAACCCAGCGAGCTATATAAATTAACCAATGCAATCCGAGGTTCGTAGCAAATGCTTATAGTAAACCTACAAAGTTGAGAGGAAAACTTATATTCAGCACCTACAAAATTGGTTAAAAATTTGTATTTCCCTTCCAAGAGCTATTTAAAAATTGTTTATTTTTGTTAAATCATTTTCCTTAGTATTACAAATCATAGACAAAAGCTTAGCATTAGAAAGATGGTCGCTTTGGAAGCAAAGTGATGTCATTATCAATAAATTGGCAATGTTGTTTGAGTCTTTTTCCAACCCACTAATTTTTAGTCTTAGCTAGTATCTATCTAATTGGTCTTCATCAGAAGTGCACAGCAAATAGATGTTCAATTTGAAGACTTTTCCAGAATACATACGAACTGCTAAGGTTTTCATAAACTCAGTTTGAAACGTGCACTAAAACAATGAAGTCGTAATGGATACCCTGCAGCTTACAGACAATGTTTTGCAATTTAAAACAGACAACCAAATCAAATACAATTCACTTCTCCCATCAATGCATCAACAAGTCAGCTGCACAGAGTAACGATTCAACAAGATGTTTTGACTTTACGGGCACCTATGCAGAAAAGCCATGTATGAAGCATGTATCTATATAGTCTACACTTGAACCACAAATAAGGTCAATGCCACACAAATAAAGAATTTTTCAATAATATGCAGGTTCTACAACACACTCTGAAAGTCATCTTCCCTTGTAAAAACTCAAATACAAAAAGGACTACAAAATCTATGAACATTTTATATGGCACTAGCTTCTTAACAAAGCAAGAAAGTAGAAATTGAAAAATCGTCATAAAGAACACATCTCTATTTCCATTCATAATTTAGCCCACATTTCTTTATATAGGGTAAGGCCTGCAAAATTATGCAGTGCCTTCATAGCAGTCATATATCATCCTTAAACACCAGAAGCAATGTCATAGTTCCCATCAAATGAATATGTCCACAAACGACAACCCAAACCCCAGATTCTGATCCAATAATAGTACATTCCCTTGTGTAACAGTCATGGTTAGCAAACAATCAATGCTTCGAACATGATTTGACAGATACCATCCCTGTCATGTAGGCTTTGAAATAATGATGTATACATCACTAATTACATCATGATCAGACAATATGGAATCAACACTACTGTACTAAAGCATGCGTGCAAGTAGACTGAAAGGACTTCAACATTGCAGTGATGGCTCTGAAAGTGGCCAGCATAATCCCTACCAGTTACAAGGATACAAGGATGTACCTGAAGTTATTTTACATGCTGTTAAGTTGGGCCAAATACTTGTGCAAAGACTCCTCATCCATGAAGGGGTTAAAAATTTTGAGAATGCTAGAGCACATTTCACCAGTCCAATATCTCAAGAGAGGGCAAAACCGAAAATCCGAAGCCCAACAAAATATTTTGCCACAACCGGCACCACAGGGAAGAACACTGTAGTTTGCTTCTTTTATGTTTTAAAAAAGATCAGATACTCCCACTGCCTGAATGGTGCAGTCATACAATATAAGCAGTTGCAATCTGGCAAGTCCTGCTGCCCGAAATTGGTGAAAGCCTCATTCAGGAACACAGGCACCCTAAGAAGGCCAAACACAAAGACCAATTGCTATTTCTTCAAGACATAGCATATAAATACCATTCTACCGATGCCTCTGATTCTGAGGACCTTGCTGCTGTCCCTGCTGCTGCTGAGCCTGCTGGTTCAGTGGATGAGCATACTGAGTAAATGGCTGTGAATACAGATTAAGTGGCCCCTGAAAATATAGGAAAAGATGACAATCTTTCTAAGTTCCCATATTTTATTGTCTATACAGTATCAGACAACAGTTAACAAATACAGAATGCTAGCTAACACGTGAAATCAATGGCTTCTCACCTGTGACTGAAGTGGTCCAGCCAAGCCAAAGTGAGACTGTGATGACTCATCCTGTGTACGATCATTAAAACCTACCTGAGTAAAGAGGCCCTGAGACCCATGTGGTATATAGTCCTGTAAAAAATTATATCAAAATAGAACTTTTAAGAAATTCAGCACAAAAATAGAACTTAGAAATTCAGCATTGGGTTTTAAATATTGGAAACTAGATGAACATCGTAAATCATGACAGATGGAACGGTCCACAGCTTAATCAAAGAGTTGCTTAAAGCAAGAAATGCATGCAAACTAAAAATAAAATAATTTGAGATATAGCAAGTGGCACAGAGAGTGTATGAGCATTAAGAATCATGATAAAAGTAATAACCCAAGGCTTAATCAAAAAGCTGCAAATATCAAAGAACATACCGACACTGATGATGGAATAATCATGATATATATCAAGCAGCATCATACGGCAAAAACAAATAGACATGTTACAAGATCCAAGGCATAAATCATATATATAAGTTAACAATATATAAAGGTATATAAAGGTAAGGTTGGATTTCCCTAGTACCACATCTGACATGTTTACAATGGTGTTGAGCATATGATAGAAAACCACTGATCTTCTTTCTTGAATGTGTAAAAGCCAGGGCAAGCACAAAACAATACCACATTACTTAGTTCAAAGTTCAAAAAACCAGTTACCAGGTTTGAAAAATTAAGTTCAAAAACCATAGTTACCGGGTTTGAAAAATTCAAGGTTCAAAAACAACAGTTACCTAGTTCAGAAAATTGATTTGTTCGGGAGCTCCAAAATATTGTAAATCCAGAACCTTTGAAAGAATTCACTAAGATTTGTATAGGAATTGAAAAGTCCAGGATGAATTGGACAAATATGCCTGGTAAAGAAAATCTGAATCCAATTGGATTTGATTTAAAACTAAATGGATCTGGTAACTATGTAAAAAACCATCATTTGACACCTTAGCATGAAGTCCCAATCGACATCAAAGACAATGTGACATGAATACAACACACTTGGCACCAGGACATATACCATAATTCAATTACCTAATTAACAGGCATTTCAACCTGAAGAAAGCGGGGAGAAGGAACTTTAGCAATCTTCACATTGTAAAGAGTAAATAGCAAAAGTTTGGAAGCCTATCGTGCAACTGCCTGTAGAATTTCCATTTTCATTGATGAGATATTGTCCTTGATGTCAAAGTTAAAACCATGAGATGCAATAGAAAATCGTAGTATGACATAATTGAATATACATACCCTGATTCCATTATATCAAATTCCATTAGACATTGATATATACATACCATGATTGGATTATAGCAATCATTGAAAATTATACAGCAAAGAAGATTAAAGTCAGGATGCTGGAGTACACCAAAAATATATATTTGGAGGTCATATCTGAAGATATATGAAAGATCATTAATAACAACCAGAGAATAAAGACATCATGTACATATTATGGCAGTCGACATCATGTGTATATTATGATAGTCGATTAAAGACATCATGTGTATATTGAAACTACGGTTTATGAGGTACAGAGAATAGCATCAATAGAAATACGAATATAAGCAGCAGTTCAATGCATATACAGCAACCAGAAATAGTGGCATAAAGGGTAATTTATCATACAGCAAGCAATCACGTCAAATAGTGAATGATGTATGGAACAGCATATGGTATAAAGACATCACTGGCAATAACAGTAACAACGAAACTAATCAGCCAGCACATCAAATACAATTAAAGGAAAATACAAAGTATAATTGCATGGGAGATTATAATGGAAATCATTATAGATACAGCAAAGGTAGATAATGCAAAGGATGACTGTCGACTCTATGTCGTTAACACCTTCCAATATTCAGATGGACCGTAGAAAGATCATCGAATAAAGACCATTGGGAATTATATTTACAGCGATCATAAGGAGACGTGTATTAATAATTAATATTTCATAAAGATAATGTCTTGGGAGATACAATTTGTTAAAATATATTTTTCATTATCTCTAAAGACAAAAGGCTGCGACTCTCTAATTTGAGATACGATTATAAATTATATTGTCTTTACAAAAGGCTGCGACAATCTAAAAAGAATGCAATCTGAAGTGACGCATCTCTAAAGAGGAATTTGAAGATATAAACTCATACCAGGAATTGTGTCTTAAAGCATGTGTGAAGTAGTGATGAATAGAAATTAATAAGAGGTGAGTAAATAAAGGAAAATAGTATACAGATCTGTGTGTGTGTGTATATATATGAGAAGTTTTTTAACAAAAGAGGGTGATCTCTTACTAGCATACTTAAGATCAGATTCAAGTCAAAGAGAAAGAAGAGTCGACTCATAATTTGTCACTATTGTGATCATTATTATAGCAGAATATATTGTTGAAGTTGGTGCTTCATCTAGCAAAGTTAGTGCTTTGCTTTTAGAGGTTAGTGCCTCTTGTAGGTAGGTGCCTACATAATTGGGAGTTGGTGCTTCCAGTAGGTTGGTGCTCACAAGTTCAAGGGTTGGTGCCCTTAGTAGGTTCGTGCCTACTATTTTGTAAGAGACACACACACAGATTTATTGCCGTGGTTTTCTCCCACATTGGGTTTCCACAAAAAATCTTGTGTTTGGTGTTCATGTGTATATATATTTGTGTTTAAAATATTTTCATAAATGCAAAATTTAAAAGTTTATCGTATACTGATTGACCCCCCTGCCCCCCTCAGTATAACCTTGTGCTCTTCAATTGCCACAAAACATTAGATGCCTTCAAAAATTTAAATAGATGGTGGTTGATTTCAACCAATATATATCTTCCTTGCAATCAACATCCAATAATATGGTTTAAAATTGAAAAATGCAGCAGATAGGCAAACCATGGAAAACATGCACTACCTTCAAAATTAAGCCTCACCTGACTCCCTCAACACACAAAATAAAGACCGTAAAAAATATATCCAAACATATTACAGCTGTAATATAAGCAAACAACAGTCTGTGAACATTCTCCTTGGGGCATCCTATTCAAAAAAGCTACAAAAGATAGTCTGCACATACAAAAAATCAGAAAATATGTATCCAATCAAAATCTAAATCTAAACCTACAGATCAAAATAATGACTCACCTGAGAAATGAAGTCATTTCCAGTATTCGATACTGAGTACCCACTTTGAGAATTCTGATTCAAAAAGTCTCCAGGAAAGGCACCTTGTGTGTTTTGAGTGACATACTCAACACCATATCCACCTTGGGATGCCTATATATAAACTTAAACAGTAAGATTGCAGTTCAAAAAGAATATTCAATTACAAGCCTGTAAGTTCACAAAATATTAGCCAAGTCAAATCTAATAGCCATCACCTGAGTATTGAAGTCTGCTACGTTGTAAGCCACATGAGATCCTTGACTCTTGAAATCTTCCCCAAGAAAATCCTGTACAAAAGAAGTTCACATCAATTTTATAATTTTCAATTTAACAATATACAACACAGAAAAATTATATACTTGTTGTGTTACAAATCACTTGTTGACATAATTAAATTAAGCCATGATACATATGCTCAAATAGTACCTGAGACATTTCCCCAAGAGAAAAGCCATCTCGTAAGCTTTGACTCAAACCTTGATTGGGCAACTACCATAACACGTTAATACAAACTTCAGTCAATTGTTAAAAAATCATTTCCAACAGCTTTCTACAACTATTTCCTGCATATCAAATGAAAGCCAGTAAATTTACGTGATTACCTGAGTCAATAAGCCAGTTTGAGACAGCGGACCTCCAACTAAAGTCTGGCTTGCTGGATTTTCAAGACCAGCAAAGTTGAAACCAGATCCTATACTTCCAATTGGTTGACGTGATCCTTGATGTGGTAAATGCCCACCAATGGGACCACCTGCGCTTCCCCGCCCTGCACCAAATCCTCTGTTACCTGTTTGTGGCCCTTGAGGAACACCTATTGCTCCATGGACACCACCTCGTGAAGGAATTGCATAAGGTTGACCAAGTGGTGCTCCAGGGTATGGTGGAACAGGAACCCGTGGAAATGGAAAACCTGCTGGATGCACTCCAGATTTGTGATTGCCATTGGGTAACTGTCCAAATGGCATGAATGAATTGCCTGCATAGCATATGCACATACTTGGATATAAAAATTGAAACATTAACAAATTTATATAGTTTACGGGAACCAGTAAATCTTTTAAGTTTATACTAGTCACTTCCTCCCATAGAAATAGCATAGCCACGGTCACCTTCCAATTTATCCAGCAGCAATCACCTTTAGCAAATAGTAGAATCACTTATCTAACAACCTACATCTATCTTTAAAATGTTACCTCTTGCACGAGCATTCCTTTTATCATTCCCTACCCCAACATTGAAGTTATCAGGAACATTAGTCGGCCCACCCCCAGGGAAAATTCTTCGGTCATTGTAAACCTGCCGTTCATGATAAGGAGATCAGAACGAAGATTTTCAAATTTCCAAATTGTACTATTATAGATAATGGTGTTTCTGGATTAAATTATCATATTAGCATACCACACAACCAAATCACATATATTGGAGTGGGGCCCAAATTTAAGTCAACCTTACATCACTTTACTGACAGATACTTTTATCCTCATCAGCATGCTTTTAATGTAGTCAAATCACTAAAAAACAAACTGATTTACTAGAATCCCACCCCGAAAGGAAAGTATAGCAAACATAAGCCACATTGGACCCAGCATCTAAGAAAAAATTTAGTCATCATCAACTAACTTTTAATCGCCTTCTAACTAGAGGAGTGAGTGAATCAACAGAAACATCTTTTACCTTCTTTGGTTTCTGAAACTGTACCATGCTCTGCTTTAGATTGTTCAGTGGCCCTTCTACTAAGCACTCATATTCCTATAAAGAAACATAAATGAAATCACAGAACTTCAGTAACTTGTATATGATCTACAAGCCAAAATCACTTACTTCAGAGTCATAACATTAAACATGCATAACAGATCATGATTTCAGATCACAGAGAACCGGCATTACCTTATAATGAGAGAGTAAACCATTCCAAAGTGGTTGTTTGCTTAAAACCTTGGGATTCCCCAAAACAACAATGCCATAGCGAGCTCGTGTAAGTGCAACATTCAGCCTTCGGGGGTCATTCAAAAATCCAATACCCTAAAGCAACATGCAAAACAATCAAACTCAATATCACTAAGTCCAGTAGCTCCTAAAACGAGTTAACACTCGTAATAATATTTCCTCAAAAATGGAATCAATCCATCCGCCACAAGAAATAGATATTTTACGTTCCAATTTTCTCATCCAGAATATGTCCAAAGGGTATACATCTTCATACCTGATGCTCGTTACTCCTTACGCAAGACAATATTATGTAATCTTTTTCACGACCCTGAAATGAATCTACACTTGCAACCTACAAAAAATGCTATAAAAATCAACACTCAGAAAAGTATATACTGATAAAAAATGGAGATGGTAGAAAACAATCATTACCTCAATTTCCTTATAAAGCTGTTGACGCAATGCACCATGCCTGGCCATGTGATTAACAATGTAGGCACGCTGTCCTTCATATGGTGTGATTACCCCAATCTATTAAAAGTATAAGCATGAAGATAATGCAGTGAGTACAGAATATATAAAAGAGCTTTGCAAACCAGAAATATTCTTTGACAAAAGCAAATAATACCTGGCCAGGAATTACACCACTTCTTAAAAAAGTTGTTACGATCTTCTCCACATTTGCAGATTCAGTTCTATTAAGATAAGATGTGCCACTTGCACTTATCTCTTCTTGCCCCATCTGAAACAAGAATTTTTCAATAAAACAAAATTGTGTACTTCAAACATAAATTTGAATTTTGAACAAATGTCAAAAACTGTTATTGAAACAGGAATTGTAATCTACTAAATTCATAATGCACAACCATAATAAATAATAATACATAAATTTGGTAGCCCACCTGCACATAAAAGAACATGGGCCTATTTGGCACTGGCCATGGAAAATCAATTCCAGTTAATTGTCTCTCGATTACAGTTACACCATTCTGAAGTGTGCCTTCATAGAAATTGTTTGAGGGGAATTCAGATAAAGATGGATGCATACGATATTGAACCTGCAAAGGATGCAAACTCAATCCATAAATGATTTTCAATGCATCTCAATTTATTAAAACAACGTCCAGAATATTCTAATATTGTTAAAAAATGAAATTCGAAAGAGCTCAAGTTCATTTCCAAATGGCAGTTTAAATTCTACGAAGCTGCTGCAACATTACATCTTATGAAGGAAAGGAACCATGAACTTTTTGTAGATGCTAAAGAACAAAAACAACAAGAAGCATGCTAAGTAAAATGAACTTTGTTTGCAAGGTATAGAATTTTAGAATAAATTTTGAAATAGAGTGACTTCACAACTAAGAGATAATCTTCATGCAATTTAAAATAGCGATACATACAATATTCTTTGACCATTACATCAGACTATACGTCTCTTGCGTATTGTACCATACAAGCAACAAAAAAAGTGTGAATTCCAAGTTCCTCTGCCAGTACTTCATTGGAATAAATAATAGGTGCTGGTTAATATGATCTTCATTTTGAAAATACCAAAACACAAACAATAATCTAACCTCTAGTCTGAAAGGCTTAACACCCAAGAGTACAAGTCGCTCAAACAAAGATTGTGCAAGACCGGCACGAGCTGCCTTCTTGCACATTATCACAGGACCAAGTTGGCAGTGATCCCCAACTAGTACCACCTAAATTTGACATAAATAAGCAATATTAGTACTGTGCCACCTATATTGAACAGGGAAAACAATTACTGATCAAACTATACGCAGTTAAAAAACTGTTTGTATTCAATATTCTAATTCAAAGAAATGCAGGAGAATAAAAATCGTATTAATAATATGCACTTGTAACTCTGGGCTTATTACCTGCTTTGCTCCAAGAACTAATGGAATTAAGCACTCAGGTTCAGTGGCTTGTGTGGACTCATCAATGAGGACCTGCAGAATTAGCAAACTATATGTTAGAATGTCCATTGTAAGAACGCAAAGTCTGATGTATGAACACACAGAATTTGTTGTTTAATAAATGGAAATCAATGGTGTTGAACAACCTGGCGAAACCTGAAGTTTGAAAGTCGAGGGTCACCAGCACCAACACAGGTAGAGCAAATGACATCAGCACTCTGAGCTATCTCTCTCTCTGTTGCTCTTTTAAGTGCCTTATACTTCTTTTCATCAGCACTTGATAGTTCCCCTATTACAATAGTTAGAAAGGAACTAATTATTCAACCTTAAGAAACAGTGTATAGGGATACATATTTTGAAAAGCATTATACCAAAAAGTGATATTAGACTACAGTCATAACCACAAGAAATGTTATAAACTCCTGAATATGATCTTGTTCAATGCTAAAACATCAGAACTGCATCATCAAATAAAAAGATATTGTAATAAAGAATCTATTATCCTCAGATTTAGTATACATGTTACAAATTACATAACTTAATTTCTTAAACACTATCCATCAATAATATACCATTAAATCTTTTGAATCCCAACCAAGCCATAGGCATAATGGACTTTGTTTGGGACCAAAAGTATTTTTCTGCTTTAACATTTTTTTATTATTATTACTTTTATTTGTGAAAATGAATGCCAAATGATATTGCATAAATATCACAATATCTTGGAAAATATTGGATCTTACTGTTGACCAATATTTTCATGAAAAATGTCCTGATACTTACTTAAAAATCGTTGACCACCATTTTTCCAATTATTTCCGATATTATGTGATACTTTCTCTTTAAAGGCTGTAGACTGTAGGATTTTTTTGTTTGCTCTCTTTTTTATGCTCTGATCTTTTCTACAACAAAACACAGGTTTTTCAGAGTTTCCGAGTGCCAAACGCTTTTGATATCTTTAGGATGGCCAAGTTATTTGATGAAGAGCAACTAAAATCAAATTATGCATGAGCAGACATTAGTACCTATATTGTATTTTTTATGAGATTATGATGTGTCGAATGGCACTTTTAAACTTTGTATCATGCATTATGGGGAATACTAAGGCACCTTTGTTTATTCTTTTCTTTGTTAGAATTCAGAATTTGTGATTGGGATAAGGCATCTCTATTTGGGAGGATTCCCAGGGTTTCCCAAATTTTATCCATAAGTTTGAAATTCAACAAAATTTTAAATAAACCTAAAAAAACCTTCAGAGTTCATCTTGAAATTCATATGGAAGAAAGGCTTGGGTTATTTTATAAAGACAAATTTTACAAAAATGATTTCAATAGAGTTTTAATTCTTTCTTTGCAGTAGCACTTAGGATGAGTACAAACACATTGTGCTCTTATGAATGTTAGGTCATGACTTCCATCTTTGAATTGTGACTTCACAAAGAGGATGTTTTGTTCACTTGCTGCTTGCAATGGGGCAATGGTGACCATTTTATGAAGTGGCAACTACTAAGGTAATATTGTAATATTTAGTATAATGGTCATTTAAGTAACTTTCTTTTAAATTAGTCACAGTTTTTATAATTTTTATTCTTTAAGTTGTTTAGTTAGTTTAGTAACTTTCGATTCCATCTTTAGTTCTCAATTGTTTCTGTTATGCAAAGATCTTGTAATTGTTTTTTAAGAGTGTTCCTCTCCTTTGTTTAACATTGAACATCAATCGATTATCATTTCATTGTACCAGAGCCCATAGGTTAGTTTTTTGGCAGATTTTTAAAATTCGTAGTTTCATACCTGGAATTTATTTAAAGAAGTTTTTTAATGAATCTTAGAAATTTTTTAAAAATTTTAAAAGAATTATTTTACCATTTTTTTATAGAATTGAAGTTTTTAAAGAGTCGAGGTTCTTTTTGCCATTGAAGGTTTCTGTCACAGATCCAGTTAAGGTTTTAATCATTTTTCCAGAAAATAGTATTTTTTGGGTCCTGCACAATTTTCCAGAAAATTCGTAACATTTTTTTTCAATATTTTTTCCTAAAAATCGTGATTTTGTCTTTTGGTGATTTTTTGGAACAAAAATCATGATTTTTTAAAACCATCAAAGGTTTTGAGTCTTGACAATATTTTCCTAAAAATCGTGAATGTGGGATTTTCACTGGTTCTTTCTTTTACAAACGAGGATTTTTGACTTTTTTTCACAAACTCATGCAACTTCAGCATCACATCTAGGGTTTGACGATTTCTCCACAAAAATGTGGTGCTGTTTCAAAGTTTCTTGCCAGTTTTTTATCAACAAAAATCAAAGTTTTTTGAAAAAGGTGTTGGCTGCTCACAAGTCCAACCAGGGAGGATCTCAGAAGCAAGCTCATGTCGCAGAATGTTCTGAAGAGAAGGAATCATAGCCAAATGACTTGCAGATTATATCAAGTCTTCTGTAGGGTAGTTAGTAAAATGACCATTAAGGGTGGAGGTTATTAAAGTAAGATTGTTATGTTTAGTACAATGGTCATCTAAGTAACTTTCTTTTCAGTCAGTCATTTTTTAGTAACATTCTGTCCTTTATGTTGTTTGGTTAGTTTAGTAACTTTCTGAGTATTTCTCTTATTTGTTTAACATTCAATATCAATCGATTAACATTTCAGCAACTTCAGCAATGGTGTGGTAGTTCCACAGATATACATAGCCGAGAGTCCCTTTCTTTCTCAAATTGTTTCCAATAATTTATCTCTACAATAATGATAGTTATGAATATAATCAACCAATCATTCAATAGAACTTCATAATGACGTTGCTATCAGGTATTAATAATCTTATTGTAATGATAATCACCCAATCTTCAATAAAATTTAATAATAATCTAATGGTATACAGCATATATTTTTAAATTTTTTTTAATATTAGCATTAATATCTTTAACATATTAAATTTATTTCAATATATTTTAATTTAATATAATATTATTTAATTAAAAAGTCCTCCACATTTATATTGGTCAAATTTAATCACAAACTTTATCTTTGTCAAACATAATCCAAATTTTATGATCGCCAAACACAAACCTTGCGACTTAGCATAGATCCTTTGAATACCTTAAATTTTTTGGTGAATATTCTGATGGCCTCACAAAGAAAGAAAGTGTGGTGGAGAAAGGATTAATTTGAACTGAATTTATTCTATAGCTCTTTTAAAAATTCCATCTCTTTAAAAGAGCAAAACAGTGAAACACGGGTACGCCCCCCCCCCCCAAAACCCTCGAGTTTCCGGTACGGGGACGGCTACTTGGCGTCCCCCCACCACCACTCTGTCGCCGCTCAACCTCTGTTGGAACAGCCAGAAGTCCCCTGAGCATCTCACGGACTTCTCGAAGTCTCTTGTACCAAGACATTTAAAAAGTGTATTTTTTTAAGTTCTTTTTTTTAATATTTGCAAGCAAATCAGATATACAAGTATATTTTTGGCTGATCAAAGGACGTTTTCAAATAATTTGCAAACATAATATGGGCAGTTTATGAGTGTTTGCAGCTGCTATTGCATACATTATTGGTAGTTATGCTGGCTACCCTAAATAAAGATCAGATTTGGAGTTTCCATGTTGGTGTTTCAGTGTTTGCAATTCATGTTATGCTACTAGCATATTTTTTATATAATATAAATCTTCCATTTGCCAATTCGACATGACAATTTTATTTGGTCAAGTCTTTGTCGAAAAATTTCCCATTCTTTACTATTTGCATTTTTTGCATAGAACTTTGTCCTGCATCATGTCCCATCCCCCTAAAGCTTGGGAGACATCTCCAGACCCGCCCAAAACTTGTGGAACTGACAGCATTACAGTTATTCAAAACTATTTCAACAATAGAAGTAGAAGTGACTTCTGCAATATGGGGAATTTCAATCTTTGTGTATAACATGATCCAGATAGGATCTACATCAAATGACATCAAAAATGGGGTTGCAAGTAAAATTATCTTTAAACTGCTTACCTTGCTCATCTTTCAATTGCTGAAGTTTATGCAATTCACTCTTGTCTGAAGTATCCAGGTGCCTAACCTGCACAAGAGGGCAAGCGAAACAATATGACACAACCAGCATGGAGTGCCAGGAGATAATCTAGTGAAAACAAATTAAATACCATGTTCACAAATATACCTGGTAATGAAGTGTTAGGTGTTCAACTGGTGAACTAACTGCCTCCCTTGATTTGGCACATAGCCTGACAACCTAAATAAACAAATAAATGAATATATTATGATAAGTTTGAGTACATATCTCAACTCTAGGTCATCTGCACCGTAGTCGCTGGTACATGTAAGCAAAGTAAAACATATTTACAAAAAACAAACCACTATGACATCAAAACTATACTGCCTGAGCTGAAATACTTTTAACCTTTAAACTTTGAAAACCGTTAGCCATATAAAATAAAGGAATGTGCATTCAAATGGCACATATGAACACTTGAATCCCATAATATGGTTTTTAACTTTAAATGTAAGGTACCAATGCACCCTCTAATACAGAGAGGGAACTTTTCATTCATGTAACCAGTTAATAAACACAGCTTTTAATATGAATCCTGGTAGAAGATTTTCTCGACAAGCCTTAACATATTAAATTGAAACAAAAAATAGCAAACATACCTTCAAACCTGTGGCACTAATTTTCTCCGCGAGTTGGTCAACAGCCACATTGCTAGGAGCACATACCAAGACCTGTGAAACATATATTAAAAGTGTGTTTGAAGTTCGAATCATTAACTGAAAATTGTAAACAAGCAACAACAAATCAAAACCATACAAAATGCATGCCCCCTTACCTGGCCTTGACCCTGCTTTGCTAAGTGATAGACAATAGCTGCAGATGTAACAGTTTTTCCTGTTCCAGGGGGACCTTGAATCAAACTCACAGGTTTTTGTAAAACACTCTTGACAGCACTGACCTGTACACAAGAACAAAAGATAAGCTGCAATTCACAACAGTCAAAAGTATTACACCTTATCAATGGTGGTCTTTTGTAGTCATTTGTGTAGATCTCCATCAATGTACTATACAATGGCCCAATTTTGGGGCTATAGCCATTAATTATTTTTTAATAGTTCACTTGTGCATATTTATGAAAAACTTGCATCTTGATTAAATCCTAATATGATTTTAATTAGTTAAAACTTAAAAGAGCTTTGGCATAAAACCATGTGCAAATTTATCAACAATTCTAATATGATTGTTGACATCTGACATTCATTGGGATTTTCCTAGAAGATTTCTAGCAAGGATTCAATCATTAAAGAATAACTGAGTACACTAAAGAGAAAACTTGGAATAAAATGTATTAATTGGGTAAACTGCAAAGAAAAATCTTGGAATGGATATACATAAATGTATATGTCAGCGATTTCTAATTCAGTAGGCAACTCAATTAATCTTGCCTTATTAATTGTTTATCATTTGCATAACTGATAGGCAGATCCACACGTTATACTACTTTTTATGACCTCGCAGACTGCTTTGGTCTTGTGGATGCTAGTAAAATACATAGTTGCATGGAGACAAACATCTCCCACATCCAGAGATGCCTATCCACATCTCTCAATGTCTTCTTCACTTGTCAGGGACAGCAGGATGGCAGAACAGGGGGTGTGATTCCGGGACGTTGGGACAAAGGACCTTAATTTGGAGACGGCAGGGGGGACGGTGCTGTATATACTATATATTATACATATGGTACTTAAAATGCTAGTTATGAACAGATATATAAGACTAATAAGAAGTAAAATAGCAAAATTGCAAATGTCAAATACTAAATAGTAAATACTTGAACATTGAACTATGAACATTGAAGTTTTGAATATCAAATTACTAATTACTAATAAGAAATTAGAATACTCAATACTAAATAAAATTTTAAATTGTCGAATCGGCAAATGGAAGATTTCTATTATATCAAAAATATCATAAAGATGATTACAATGAGTAGCACGATATCAAAACAATGTCAAAATGCTATTTTTTAAAAAACACAATGCGAAAAAGGCCACTGTCGGGGGACGCCCAGACATCCCCGGAACAGTTGAGAGACACCTGAGCGTCCCCCTTGACATCCCGGCAGTAATCGGGCAGCAGACGGGCGGCGCCGCGGGAAATTGGGAACAGCATCTCCAAGTCAACATCCCTGTTGTGGGAACACCTGGGTTTAGGGGGGGACGCATCTCCAAAAAAAAACTGTCAGTCATCTCCAAAAAAAAACTGTTGTGTTTCACAAAAAAAATATATTTCCTAAAAATTAAAAAAATGTGTTTTACAAAAAAAAGACTGTATTTTGGCACCTAATAAGTGACTTTTATGTCAGCAACTTTTAATTCAGTATATTGCTGTATTTATCTTGCATTATGATATTTTATTATTTACATAATGATGGGTGGTTAGACTTCCATAATGATGGGTGGTTAGACACATGCAATGTTGTTTTTTTATAATCCATATACTGCCTTGGTCTGATGTATGCTAGTAAAATCAATAGTTGAACAATTTTATTGATAACATTACTGATCCTAAATCTTTCAACTCAAATTTTAGAGATAATGTATTTTCATTCATGATTGTACGACAGAATCAATTTGGTAACATTGCATACATATCACATTGCGTATGAATTAAACAATTAAAAAAGATTGGATCCAATTATTGAATTAATGAAGACCCATCCTGGATTCACCTAAGTAAGCTGCAGCTAGAGATGCAAAGATTAAAGGTTGAATAACACTTGTAACTAATCCTAAGAACACTACAGTGATAGGTACCACTAAAAGTACCAAGGAAACAAGAATGGCAGCTACCAATTCGTCAGCTAATATATTTCCAAAAAGTAGAAAGCTAAGGGCTTTGGAAAATTGACTGATATGTTAAGTGTAGAAGTATTGGAGTTAATTAACTATATTCACCACAATAGCCTAGAGCAAAGCTAGAGATATTGTAATGTCCCCTTTTGGGTCCATTCCAACATTCTTGGTAAATTCCAAGATTCTTAAAATAAAACATAAAGTAACTAAGGAAGCAATTTAACTAAAGTGTTCTCGGGAAACTACCTATTCATTAAGCCGAGAGTTTATTTTTCCTGAGTTTTGCTCACCAGTTGAAATAATATAGGTTATTATTTTTGAGCATAATAGTCTTTAGATAATTTTAGAAAGGAATTCTGTCAAAGACATTGAGTTCGGGAGACCAAGAGGTGTCCACTGATTTTTTCCAAATGCAGTTTCCATCCTCTAGGAGCATTCCACAATACTTGGAGATTCGAACATCCTCAATAGATTTCATGCTCCTTTGCACACTAATTCCAGAAAAACTATCTTACTTCCGACAATGAATCTTTCCTTCAAATAATGACTTTTGAATGCTCATCAGTGATAAAAACACAGCAATGAATTTTCACGCCCAAGAAAAGATATCGATGATTGTTATTAAACTTATGCACCTCAAAAAGAATTTGCACAGCCGGCACATGTTTCAAACGCCTATCAAAGTTTTTAAACACCCAGCACATTTTTAAACTTCAACAATATTTATTAACAGTCTTGTTAAACATGTTTCTTGCACAGTATCAATAAAATCCAGCATAAAAAAGTACACCCGTTTGCTTTAACAACCCTTCAAAATGTAGAATTCAATAACTTGAATCACACTTCCTTCTCTCAAATTTTAAGTGCATGCTTATAATGAGACAGGGACAGAATCGGTATAAAACCATCTTTTACTTTTTCAAAACTTAACAAGCTGAAGATCTAACAATTATGCAACACAAGATGAACACGAGTTTTACATGGAAACTCTTTCAAGACAAAACCACGGCAAAATGATTTCCTTACATAAGAAAGTCTCACGAAGTTTGTAGGTGCCAACCTATCAGAGAGACACAAGTCCCACAACTAAGCACCAACTCAACAAGAGATGTCAATCTCTTTTATTGAAGCACCAACCTCCAAATGAACTTCTTCAATGAATGATGATCAGTCGATTTGTGTTCATTAAGATCTTGTAGATGATACTGTTGGGTATTAGTGTCACATCCAGTTATTAGGAATATTAGAATCCATAAAATAATAGTTTAGGTAGGTTTGTTATTGTTTATTGCATAGGTTATTCTATTAGTGGTACAAATGTGTTTGCATTCAGTTGTTAAAAATTATCATAGATGAAACAATCACAGACTTATTGGCGATAAGTAAACTTATCACAATTAGTTTGGGCCGGCGAGTAATTACTACATTTACTTGCTGGCACTTATTGCTGATAAGTTGACAAAAACTCACCATTTTTAGCAATTTATCACCAATAAATCGGCGAGAAGTGCTTCATTAATTGTATTTTGCTGTTTGGGCCATAAAAAAAACCTTCCAAGGTTTTGAAAAGTGATTTGCAAGGACTTGATTCATTTTTAGCAGATTTGAAGAGGTTTTTGAAGCAAAATCAGATTCATAGGTAAGTTCTCAAATTTCTTTATCTATTTTTTTAAAATCATTTTATCTGCTCTTTGTTGCATCTTGGTTTGTAGAAACTCTATAATAGCATTTCCTAAGTACTCTAAGTTGTTTTAGAGTGTAAAGAAACAAAATTTAACAACAAATTTTTAACAATTCTTTCAGATTTTTCCAAGAATCTCATCTTTTCCTAAAAATTTCAAACCCTAACACTTTTATCTTTTTTTTCAAGATTCAACTATGTTTAAAATTATTTAAACTAAATTAGTTTGTTTGCTAATTTTTTATTAAAATATAATATATTAATTTGTGGTTTCAATTTGTATGTGTAGGTTGAAATTTGATTGAAATAGCAAATAGAGATTCTTCTGCAACTAGGTCAACTTCAGGGTCTGCCACTACCACAGTAGACACATGCCCATTTGGATATGTCGGCATGCGTCCTAAAGGGGCTAGAGATAAGGCTTGAAAGTATGACTTGGAAGGACCCAAAATTAATTCTGTAATTTGCATAAAGTGTGAAAAACTAATTAGTGGAGGCATACACTGCTTGAAATATCACCTTGCAGGCATCACGAAGCATGATATGAGGGTTTGTGACAACACCACAGAAGAAATAAAAAAGAGAAATAAATGTCTTGCTCGCTGGCCAAGAAGAGAAAAAATTGCAAAGGGAAAGGGCAAAACTAGCCATGAGGACAGTCATTGTTGAATCTCAAGGTGTTCAAGTCAACCTTGAAGTAGTAGCACTTGAGAGCATAGTGTGCTCTCTTCGTGGCCCACATATCCACAAATCCAGCATCCCCTCGACCACCACTTTTGCTACTTCTAGTAGAGCACCACCATCAGTGTCGCAGTCGTCTTCTATAGATAGATTTTGTGTGCACAGAAACACACCTGGAGCATAGCCATCAGTGTAGTGAGGCTAGTTCCACTATTGCTTGACATGAGTAGATGTGTATGTCCCTACTCTTATCTTATAGTGTTTGGTAAGCTATTGTGTGTGGTCATCAAGTATTGTGATGTACTTTCACCCCATGTTCACACTGGGGGGTGTTGGGAATTAGTGTTCACATCGAGTTGTTAGGAATATTAAGATGCATAAAATAATAGTTTAGGTAGGTTTTTTATTGTTTGTTGAACAGTTTATTCTATTAGTGGTACGAATGAATTTGCATTGAGTTGTTAAAACCATAGAAGCATTAATCTTGGATTATACCCGATTAATCGAGAATCGGCACCCATGACGATTTTTCCCCAATAAATCACCATAATTGGTCAACAACTTTTTGAATTGGTCAACAATTTTATAACCAAAAAAAATGTGGTTTAAATCACCCAAAATCGGGAATAAATCGCAAAAGAAAAAAAAGCACCAAAACTAATTCCTAAAACGAGTGAATCGAAATCTGCATCTGCATTTAAAACGGCACTGCGGGTAGCACATCTTCAACAGCAGCAGCTGCAGAAGCAGGAAGACATAACTGGCGGAAGCAGGAAGACCACTCCATGTTTTTTAGGTTCTGCATCTGCAATTAATTAGCTTCGGCGTCCCGGGTATGCAAAGTTTTTTTGTTTTTTACAACAATTAATAATTTAATTCCTTTGCAAGAAACGTATTGTAGTTAGAGTGAGAATGTGCAAATCATGCAAATGACAATCGATATCATTCAAAGACTCGTTGCATTTTGGTGTAGAATTCCAAGGTTTGCTTTCATGCATTTTATCTAATAGTTTTCATCGATTCTGGTGTATCATGTCTTTCATAGGCATCCTCCTTATTGTCTTTCAATTTGGTGTTCTTGTTTTTTTATATAGCATGTGTATGGTAGTTTGCAATCACCATTTTGTTTAGGCATCGGTTAGGGGAAAATGTTCTCTGGGAATTGGTCGATGGTAGCTTCATCCAAGAACGTGGATTCTGACCACAACCCCTCGGGAACCCTTCGTATTGTTTTAAGAATCCCTCACTGCGTTGAGCCTTTCCCTTAGGCCAGTCTCATAAGCAAGAGCATTTTGGTGTAGAATTCCAAGGTTTGCTTTCATGCATTTTATCAAATAGTTTTCGTTGATTCTGGTGTATCATGTCTTTCACAGGCATCCTCCTTATTGTCTTTCAATTCGGTGTTCTTGTTTTTTTTATATAGCATGTGTATGGTAGTTTGCAATCACTATTTTGTTTAGGCATTGAGTTGGGGGAAAATGTTCTCTGGGTATTCGTCGATGGTAGCTTCATCTAAGATAATGGATTCTGACCACGACCCCTCGGGAACCTTTGTATTGTCCAAGTAGGAGCATGTACAAGTAGGATCTACGGGATAGGAGTACAAGTTGCATCCACAAAGTTGATCCAGGAAAGACCACTCCGTATTTTTTTTTCTCTATGAGCCATGTGCATACTATGTTCACTATTCACTATGTCTCAAACCTTATATGTTCACATATGTGGTCTACTTGGAACACAAAGTTATCAAATAAAATAGCATGGATCATCAGTGAAGATAGCTTGCTAAGAATACTCAAGAGTTTGCAAAGCTTGTCAATGCAAAAAAAAGCAATACAGAATTTTTTTTGGTGAAAAAACTAAGTTTAGAGTGTCTTTTGTCTAGTTGCAACCTGTTTGACAGAATTTTTGCTTAAACAATTTTGGCCAGATGTAAAATCTGCTACAAGAACTAGTATATCAGGTATTCTGCACTAAAGATAATCGGATGTCACAGCTTTTGAGATCTAGTAAGTTTTGATGCTAAGGATACAACTGGAGACAACAATTTTCTGCGAAACTTCACAATTGTAAGTTCGTAGTTCTACAATGGAATAAGGGGGATTTGACTGACTTAATATCTTGCTTATGTTAATAGACAGTAGAATGACTATAGAACAAAAATTAGAAAGAATTATTTTAAAAGTTATGATAAACAGAGCTATTTTAAGATTGGACAGAGCTATTTATGTATATTTGGAATATAAAACAAAAATTTATGTCACCGACTTTCTTCTCTATAGTCACTGTAGTAAATTAAAATGACTGTAGAACAAAAATAGATAGGGCTATTTTAAAAGTTATGATAAACAGATAAGATAAGATAAGATAAATTATACAGAACTATTTATGTATATTTTAAAATTAAAACAAAAATTAGACAGAGCTATATATGTATATTTTGAATATAATTCACTGCATATTAGAATGTTTTATATTTCTGTATTTGTTGAATATGTAAATTTATATTTCTATATTTTTTGAATATAAAATCTGCACATATTAATGTTTTCTTAAAATAAATCTGCATATATGTTTATGAAATTTGTCCACATTTTTTATTGCAAATGCCAAAACTTCGTGCAAAACTTTAAATCTAGCAAAACTTAAAAGACTAAATTAAAATACTCTTGCAGACTTTATATCACAATGTCGCGTACAAAAGATTTTGCGTGGACGTATTGCACAGCGATTGACAGTACAACTAAGGTTAAATGCAATTGGTGTTTGAATGATGTTAGAAATGGAATTTATCACTTCAAATGGCATTTGGCAAAAGTACTAGGAAATAACACCACGATATGCGGCAAATGCCCTGCAGATGTCACATACCAGACCCAAAGAGCTCTTGATGGAATCAATGAGAATAAGGAAAAAAAACAAGAACTGGTAATGAAATAGGTTCCATTTCTACAGGTGTTAAGAGGAAACAATTGGCTGAGCAAAATGGTGGAGGGGGGAGACTTTCAGGGAATCTGAGACTGGGACTATAGCACGTGGCCCAAACAGGAGTGGAGGGAACATCAATCATTTATTTGCACCTCGTACTACGTCAGGATCACAAACTACTTTGGAGAGTACATGGTGGAGGAAAGTTGTCCATGAACAAGCAATTAAGGGGATTTCAAATTTTTATTTATCCTCTACCTTGGCATTCCATGCTTGCAGATCTCCATATTGGCAAGCTATGATGGATGGCGTTGCAGCTGCAAGTCCTGGGTTTAAAGCATCGTCTTATAATTTAATGAGGGTTGGTATGCTTGATGATGCAGTAAAAGATGTCCAACATGTTGTTTACAAGCGTTGGTTAGAGTGGGGTAATAGTGGGTGCACCATTATGTCAGATTGATGGACAAATAGAAAGAACCAAACCCTTATCAACTTCCTTGTCTCTTGTGATAGAGGCACTATATTTCTGAAATCTGTGTATGCATCACATGTAATGAAAACTGCAAGTGCATTGTTCGAGATGTATGACTTAGTAGTCATAGGATGTGGGGGCACAAAATGTGGTTCAATTTATTATAGACAATGTTGATGCTTGTGTTGTTGCTGGGAAACTCTTGACAAATAAATACCCCTCTATGTTTTTTACCCCAAGTGCAGCACATTGCCTTGATCTAACCCTAGAGGACATTGGAAAAATTGAATGGGTGGAGTCATTGCAAAAGGCTCATGTTGTTACAAAATTTATCTACAATCACACGAGGGTTTTGAGTATGATGCGCCAATTCACAGGTGGTAAGGAGCTGGTTCGACCAAGGGTGACAAGGTTTGCAACACACTTCCTTGCACTACAAACTCTAGTTCAACAAAAAATGAACTTGAAACGCATGTTTGTTTCAGCCGAGTGGATGGAGTTAAAACTTCTCAAGACGAACAAATGGCATGAGATTGGCAGAGTCCATATATTCTACCAATTTTTGGGAAGCAATTGGGCAGGTCGTACAATTCTCAGAGCCTCTCGTAAAAGTCTTGAGACTAGTGGATGGGGATAAATCCCCAAAGGGATATTTGTATGAGGCCATGGATAGGGCCAAGGAGGTGATGAAGGGTAGGTTGGAAAATGTCAAAATGAGGTTTCAACCATTATCAGACATAATTGATAGGAGATGGGATGGACAGATGCATTCTTCTCTTTATGCTGCAAGATACTTTCTCAATTTATCATTGTTCTACAACATTAATTTTAAAGAGATTGATGCTGAGATCACACAAGGCTTGTTCAACGATATTGAAAGTCGTTGTGTCAGAGTTGCAAATGTATAAGGGAAGTGGTTTTCTATCATCTAGGGCTGTTGAGGAAGGTAGAACGACCTTCCAACAAGGTAGACTATAAAACTTTTGATAGTCCATTTAATTTGTTGACATGATCAACAAATTTGTTAAGATTTGAAGATATTCTTACATGATATCATCTCCCCATAATCTCTTTTCTAGCTCAATGGTGGGAATTTTTGTCACGAATGCAAAAATCACAAGTGGATGGCGATACACATTTTGACCGAGTCATGCAGCTCCTCCACTTGTGAGCGTAATTGGAGTGTCTTTGAACACATACATTCTAAGAAACACAACCGTCTAACACAAAAACGAATGAATGACTTGGTGTTTTTCACAATCTTCGCTTGAAGCTGAAGAAAGCTCAAGGTAGGAGTTTTATTATCTTGCACTAAATTGAAGATGTTTTCATTGTGTTTTTCATTTGTACACAAAGACTAATTTATGCATGGAAAAAAATAGGTAGTATTGAGGATGACTACCCAAACGATCTTGACGAGATTGATCCAGAGTCTGACTGGATTGTTGCGCCTCAAAGTGATGATGATGATGATGATGATGATGATTATGTTGATGATGATGATGATGATGATGATGATTATGTTGATGATGACGATGATTGTGTTGTTGAGCACAAAGATCTTGAAATCATGGAAGAGGCCAATGTTTCTCAAAGTATTATTGAAGGAGTTAGGTCAGTGACTTTCCGAGGAGAAGCATCAGCAAGGACTCCTATCCCCTAGCATGTCATTGGCTACTTTTGAGCTTTTCGAACTTTGTACATTGTTTATAAGTTGAATTGTACAAAGTCACAAACTATGTTGTAATTGACATTTTGACAATTGTCTCATCTAGTTACCTTTTATGCTATTGTGGTATGTTTTGTGCAATGTAATCAGCGATAAGTATATAAATGATGAAAATCTATTCTCTACAACCTATTGGTGTAACTCTATATTTTATTTGCTCTCAATATATCTATGATGTGGAAATGCCCTTTAATTTATTTATTTTTTTAAAAGTAAGTTTTTACTGTTTTTCTTTTAGTTATTACATTTTTGTAAATCCGATTTTTTCCCATTTTTTTCAAACAATCCTACTCTTTTGGTTTGCCGATTTTTCCCAAAAAGATTAATGCTACTATGGTTAAAACAACCCAATTATTTAGGAAAGTTGGTTGTGGGAGTTAACTAAATAATAGGATATGAGAATCCTATAAATTTGTAATGTATTTGATTGAAAAATTAAGAAGCGTGAATCATTCTGTGTAATTTATTTGCAGCTTCTCTCTGTCCATATTTTTTATAGATAGGCTCTTTGCAAATTTAATGCAATCATTTTCATATACTTTCCTTTTCAAATCTGCATACAATCCTTTCCAAAATTGCATATACTTCCCTTTCAAATATGCATAAACTCTCCTTTCAAATCTGATTGTAGCATATTCATATATCTTCTGCCATACTCAGAAGTCTTTTATTAGTAGGACTGATTTATCATGTATTCTTATTCTACTTTCAGTATTTAATTCATATAGATTTCATCACAAAATCTACCTTCTATTTTTCTCCTCTTTCAAGTCTGCTTGATTTGGACAGATAATACATTTTTCTTGCTTGCTTTTTATCTTCCATGCTTCATCAATCTAAATTTAAATATTCTTGTTTCTATTAAGAGAGACATCCTTTGTAAGTGTGGTGTCTATTGTGAAGTCATAACCTTCTGTTAATAATCTTTTATGCTGTTCGCTACCCTTTGTGATTTTAATATACTAATCGCTGTCCATAAAAGATCGCTGCCTTTGAAGATATCTAATCACTGCCGATTTTTTAGTCATTCACAAATTAACATAAGCCAACAATGTTTATTTATTGATGCCTTGGGCAATTTAATAGGTGACGTAAAGTTGCCCAAGATTGAAATAATTTTATTTTAATTGTGTCTTCCATAACCACCAAAGGAAGTTGCCCAGCATTGACTTTGTAACCTCCAATGTACAAAAGGATTCGGCCATAATAGAAATAGGTTTAAATTTCAAATTGCATGAACCACAAAGGAGCCAATGTGGAAACGATTAGTGGTTGTTGACATTTATTTGATTTCACAAGAAATTAACAAATGTATTTCTACACATTGCTTTAAGCCACCTTATGTAGGTTATGTGGCAACTTGGAGAGTTGATCAATCTAATCCAAAATACATGTTGCTTCTTCTTTGCCACATGGTGAAGCTTAATCACCACCACTCATCAAGTGTTGGGATTGACTTATTATTCCATCCAATCACTCTACATATTTGTACACATGACTATTTAATCCATAGATACAGGACTCTGTGAGTCCTGAGCCAAGCTAGGCCTCCAGAGTCTTTTTGCCTTTGGACTCAGACTCGGCCGAGTCCCATTGCCTGGACTCTTCTAAGGCAGTCAGACGGTCAAAGGTAAAAAAAACATGGATCATATTATATCATCTTCTTGTGCAGTATAACTATATCATCTGATAAGAACATCTAGTAAATATGCATTTTTTGAGGACAAACAGAGGCTAATATTCAGCAGAAACGCATTCATAATCTGAAAACCTTTTATTGGGCATTGTTGCTTAGGATAATGGGCGGTCTGCTATTGTAGACAATATCCCTGCAGGCTGCAAATTCTGTGAAGATGTTGTGCTGCAATTGGAGCAACGCTGATTTTGATCGCTGTACTGTTTGTTGAGATTCTTGAAGTTCTGAGCACTTCTAGGGTTGGAAAATCTACAGAAATTTAATGGTTTACATCCCTCACTTCTACTTGAGATTTTCAAGGCTTTTTATCCTTTAATCTTCAACAATCCTTGAGGCTTTTGTCCTTTGGATTGAAAAAGTATTCGAATGAAGGACTTGAAGAAATCTGAATTGACTGAACGCTTCTATTGCTACCCACTTGTTCAAATAGACAATAAAATGCAGCTTCTTGTGTAGTACAACTATATCATCTGATAGGAACAGCTAGTAACATAGCCAGGGTAGTTTGGACTCTGGATCGAGAGGCAGAAGGCAGTAGCGATGGCAGAGGAGGATGCAAGAGTGCGAGGAAACCCATTGGAGGACCCTAAGGTTGAGAGTGAAGGATTTGAGGATGATGAGGACAATGAGGATTCCACTGAGGTTGAGCCTCGGACACAAGGAAAGAAGATGGTTGCAGAATCTTCCATGACACATCTTAGGCGTACACGTAGGAAGGTTGCGGGGGTCAACTGGTCACTGATATAGGCTACTCTGAGCCTTGGTCTTCTAGGCTCTAGCTTTTATTTTGATATATGTTTTGAAATTTTGATTCCATGGATTTCATAATCCATGAATATTGTAGACATTTGACAGTGACACTATTTATATTTCTAATGTGTTACTTAGTTTAACATATTTCCTTCAGAAATTCACATTTATACTTATGTGATCAATGTAAACTTGTGCAAAGTAGCTTATATTTATCTCAGTTATTGTGTCTTTGATGTTAATTGATTAAATGATGCATGAAAAACGTTTTAAAACCTTAAAAATCTTTGAGTTACTTGGGTTTTTCAATTTGCGGAGTCCTTGACAAGTTTTTGCAAAGTCTGGACGCGGAGTCCAACTCTGAGTCAAAAATTAGCTTGTCGAGTCCGAGTCTTGTAACTATGATTTAATCAATTGGGATACTCTTTTGTCTCTAAGTATTGTAGAGCATATGATTGCTTGACTCTAGCAGCTCAACCAAGTGCCATCATTTGACCAGTTGATCTTAGTTCTAACATGGTACCAAAGCTAAACTACGATAGTTTGCTGATTCATTCTAGAGCCATGATTCTCTTTGCAAAGTGTTGAGCTCAAAAGAGGCTGTTTTGGGTATTTTTCTCACTGGTTTTGTTCTTTCCATGTGCTGAGAAACTTTCTGCAGATGATTGCTGGTTTGGTTGATCTGGTAATTTGTATTCCTACAACTTTTAAAAGATGAACATCCACAAATAAATGGCATGGGTTTGGTGGTAGACGTAATCCCATGTGATCTCTTTGTGGTTTGGCTCTATCTTCGCAATCATCGCGAACACTCATCAATTTCAAATCTGCAAGGAAGATCTGAGAATCACAACCTCTGCACATTCCCAACAATTGGAGTTCCTTTGAAAGCGTTGGAGTCTTTTGTGTTAGAAATATTGCATCATAGGATGCATATGATAATTAGGTTTGTTTAATATTTTGTAAAATAAGTCAGTACATTAGTGGTACGAATGTGTTTGTATTGAGTTGTTAAAACATCTCAATATATTAGGCAATTTATTTGTAAGAGTTCCCTAAAAAAAAGGATGTGAGACTCCTAAAAATATGTAATGTATTTGATTGAAAAAAAATGGAAGTATCATATTTTCTCGTGTTTCATTTTTTACTACTTTTATTATTTTGCCCAAAATCTCACATGGTACCAAAGCAGGATCATTTTGTGCACCTATGATAAGGAGTGATTGTTGGCATTTTGAATACCCATATCATTGGGCATAATATCTAGTCGTGGACCCCTGTCATTATTGATTGTCGAATCAAAAGGGTAGTGGTGGGTTCCGTTCCAACCTCATATTTTCTACAGCAATATTTTTCTGCAAGTCTGAATGCTGCATGGCGTTGTTGTTAAAGTCAAAAATTGTTCACTACTTAATGACAGAGATTCAAAACCTATCCAAGTGGAGGATTCAGCAGAGCAATGATTCAAGCATCGGCAATTCTATTAGGTCTGATTGTGAATGTCCTAACTCTGTTGAGATTTGAGCTGCAAATTAGGCTTTTGTGAGCACGGATGCAAGTTGGTGGCCACAGAGGGGAGTTCTAGCTTTCCTTTCAATTTTTCAGGAGCTCATCTACATCAAGTGTTGAGAGGGTGATCTCGCTTCTATTGTTGATCCCTTTGACATTGATTTTGGCATTGATGTCAAGTGTTTACCTTTGTATACATTGGCACACATGATGGCACTTGTATTGTATCACATTGCAGTGCTTGGTCTTTCAGATTGGTGCTTGATACACATTGATGCATATTTCATATATTGATGGTATATCTTGATCTGTCAATGGCATATTATTTTCAGTGGACAGGTATACAAGATGGTTTGTCTTGTGGTTCACACTCAGTGTTGGTACTCACTTTAGTGGACAGGTTACAGGATTGTATATTGAACAGAATGGTAACTTGAATCAGATTGGTATACATGTGATGCCATTTGTATTGAATCAGATTGGTATACATATGATGCCATTTGTATTGATTCATATCTCAGTTCATGCTTATCATGCCAGTTCATTTGATGTTTTCATTGATACACTTCTACAGATTGGCATTGATGCAGATTACTTTCAATATTCACAATGCAGTGATATTCTTGATATATTCTTGGTCTTATCCTTCAAAACGCATCCAGCAGATAGTGAACAGGTATACAGGATACATCTTGGTATAGTTTGGTTTTATCCTTCATAAGGCATTTTACATTTTGTCATTTGATACAATTGTGTATCCTTGTTATACTTGAGGTATTTGCATCTTATATATCCTTGGAACTAATAAAGCATTAATATCTTATCACATTTCGTTGATAAGTCATTGGTGACTTATTATATAAAAGGTAATTAAGTTGTTAATAACTTAATGTAAATAAGGATTACATTTATCAAGTGATAAAGTGTCAAATAGTTGCATAGAAAATGGGATGATGGCATTGGCATATTCAAGTGGCTAGTGAGATGGTTCATTTGACCATGGACATTAAGTCATTATGCATATTTTTATTAATCATGGGCATACATTCTATCAAAAGTTCATTTCATTGGCTGTCAGCATTATAAAGATTATTGTTATTTCAAAAGGCAGAGACATATACACGGGGTCTTCACTTCATCCCTATGAGGGATTTCTACTCATGAAAACATTGTGTTATTATTCTTGTGTGAGCTCTGGTAATCTTTCTAAGTTGATTTATCTACACCATTTAAATTGGTGATATATGTTGTACTATTTATGATTCAGTTAATCATGATAGCATCATTAATAGAAAAGGAATTTTCAACTGAATTTTGAAACACAGATTCACCCCCCCCCCCCTCAGTGTTTTTGGCACTCCAACATCTATTTATTCTACATCAAGTGTTGAGGGTGCACGATCGGATGGCACATACCCAAAGCCCACAAGCCCCATATTTAAAATTGACTCCCAATCTAGGGCACAAATTGCACAGCATCCAAATTCTTGGGTTGCCTTGAAGAGCACACAAGAAATACTAAGGGGGGGTTGGGGGGTGATTCTATATTTTCAAAACTTAAAACTTTTAAATGCATAAACCACATAAAAACTTAATAAGAGCAACCATCAAGACATTAATAAGAGCACTAACTCTGAACAACTAATGCACCAACTCCAGTCGATTGAACCGCCAACTCCAGTTTGAGCACCAACTCAAATATACACTAAACCTCATATGATCATTCTGTTTCAACACCAATCTTTTTTGTATATGGACAGCTCCTTCAATCCCACCTAAATCTAAAGTATACATTGTTTTCTCAATAAACTCCTTTCATCATTATTGTCTCTGTATATGTTGACTCAGTAATGTCTACTCACGCAACCTTGAGTTCCTCCTTTTTATCTCCTTTTCACCAAGAACACTTAAAATGAGCAAATAGGGAATAGTGCAGGCCTCTAAAACAAAGACGTTCGGCAAACCCTCCAAACTTTTGCAGATGAGCATCATTCTTTTTGGAAAAAAATGGTGAAAACCCGAAAAAACAAGAATCCTTGACATAAAATCCCACGCAAACTTCACGAATTACAAAAACCAAAACGATCATTTAGGAGAAGATTGACCAAAACCAAACACGATTTTTTAGGTGAAAAGTGAAAAATCGATCAAAAACCAAACACAGGATCCGAGACACAGATTAGAGAATACAAAACTTTGTTTTTAAGGAAAAAATAGTAAAACCCAACATAATTTTCGTTTTTGAAGGGAAAAATTATGAAAACCCAACAAATAATTTTTGAGGAAACAATTATTAAAACCCTCCCATAATATGATCTGATCAAAATGCATACGAGGCAAACTCCATCTGATTAGAATGCATAGCAGCATGGGCCTTCTGCTAAGACCCTTCCTGTGAAGATTGTATGGCTACCAACTGTTTCTTGCAATCTTTCTTCATGTGAGCAAACTTGTGACAATAATTGCACTGAACACTCTTCTTCTTTGAAGATGTCGGAGGTTCACCTGGAGATTGTTGCTGGGACAATTGAGGTTTACATGTGTTCTTGTCCAAGGCTTGGGATGTACCTATTCAGAAGAGGATGAACTAGCATTGCTTCTGAACTGTTGCTACAATAATTGCATTGAACACTATTCTTCTTTGAAGATGTCGGAGGTTCACCTGGAGATTGTTGCTGGGAGAATTGAGGTTTACATCAGGGTTACTCGGGGACGCATCCCCGGCCTAAATCCCCAAGTTTTCGGAACGGGGACGTCCCCACGTTATAGACGCCCCCCCTACCCAAAAATCTGGGGACGGCTGGGGACGCCATAGACGCCCCCCCCTGCGTCCCGGGGACTTCCAGCCGTCCCCAATCAAAAAGGCCCAAAATAAAATAAAATAAAATAAACTTAAAAAGCCAAAAAGGCTTCCATAGGTGGGATCGTTTTGGGGCCGGGAGGAAAAAAGGAGGATCCCACGCGGATCCGTGTGAATCCACAGGGACCTGCGGCCAACCAAGATGTAAAGTGGTAAAATTAAGACGTTTTTTTTACCTTGAAAAATAACTCTCGGAGCCTTTATAAAATATTTAAAGTCAGTTGAGCTCTAGACCCCGCCCTGTACTGCGACAAGGAGCACACAAGGAGCTTTGCCCCCAAACCCCCATTTAATAATTTAGGTTTTAGCAGCAGTCCGATTTTTTTGTTTTGTAGCAGCAAAGGACTCTGATATTGATGCCATGTTGGCAGCAAAAGAATAGGAGCAGCAGTGTGCTTCATTTTTATTTTCTATATTTTGATTTTTATGTTGAACTATGAACATGATGATGA
>MU224931.1:4698167-4713766 GCA_018584345.1 Thuja plicata
TATATATATATATATATATATATATATTAAAGGGTCCTTGATCAATGATAATTGCATAACACTACCTCATACATGTCGTCCATATCATGTTTCAGAATCAATGATTTTGAGGTAGTGCTCTATTGAGGTTGGTGCCTCTGTTGGAGTTGGGGCTTCAGTTGCTCGGAGTTGGTGCTTTGAAGAGGGTTTTGTGCTCTTTGAAAGTTGGTGCTCTATGTGGGTTGGTGCTCACATTTTTAAACTGAGTTGGTGCTCACATTATTAACACAAACGTTAAATGTTAAGATTCTATAATGTATATTGTTTTCATATGAATATTTAAAATTTCCCTGTATATTTTAAATTTTCCCTATTTAACATATATTTGCCCCCTCTACCATCCCCTAAAATGGCAAAAAAAATAAAATCCGTTACAGAAATCCATTTCCCTGTCCCCCGTTCTGGAAACTTGGGGTAATGTAGTATATAAGCATAAAATAAGAAATAAAATTTTATATGTATGTGTCTATATATATATAAAGAGAGAGAGAGAGAGAGAGAGCTTGCAAAACAAACCATTGAACCCGAACCGATAACCTAGAAATCCACTAATTCTAGAGATAAATGACCAACTAATTATTTTTCCCTCCCGTTATTGGTTGCAAATAATTATTTACAACTTATTTCAGCCGCGTTAATCTCATCCTTTGAGCCTACACAAAATAAATTTGCACCCTTCACATTTTCCTTGATCCAAGGAATTTGTCTCATCCATTCTCCGCAATCAACCCTCGAGACAAATCCCATCATTCATTCTCCCTACCTAAAAAAATTATAAATGGAGACAAAGGTTGACAAAAAAACATTGTCTGTGCTGCAGATTTGAAGTGAATGTTCAAGCAACCACATCTTAAATTATTTGAACAAATCCACTTCCAATGATGCACGTCATGATGTAAAATATTTTGTTTTTATCTTATTGTTTGAACTTCGTTTTCTTCTTCTTTTGTTTATAACATTTTATTTGTAAACCGTATACTGGTACCCATCACTGTCTCCTGGCAGCTACAGTAAAATCAATTGCATTTACAATTATTATTAAGGTTTAAATTTTAAAACAAATAAAAGTAAAATATTCCAGTGGAATTTTACTATAATAAGAGAAATCGTAATAAAGCAGTAACATTGAAATATATGAGGAATATTAACTACAGTCTACATGAAATAAAACATTCTACATCATTATGCCAATAAATTTGAATAGATAAACATAGAAAATAAATAAATATCAACTAGCTCCACCAAAACTGTTAATTTAATCATTGATCTCCTAAGGAACAAAAATGTAATATTGATGCAAGTGTCAGTGCACCTGAGACGCATTTAGTTCGGGCAAGCCAGGCGCCCCAAAGCGACGTGGCAAAGTATTACGAACCATAGGATCCTCAACTTCATGTCCTAGCAAGCGGTGATATATATAACTGAGGAAAATAAATATAAAATATGTTAAAAAAATTGCCATCACTGCAGTGAAGTCACATTAAAAAAATTCTACATCTGTCATTCAAATATCATCATTCTAATGGAGACAAGAACTGTGACATTTTACTAGGTATTATTATTAAATGTGCATCAAAAATAATGGTCCTCTGGAACATACTTAAACCCTGCTGCATATAAAAGCGTTAAATTTGTTATTGACAAAAAGGATGCAAAAATTTTGAATTGATAATACATCGTATTTTATAGAGCAGATCTGGGGGCCTAAAACAACGATAAAATTTAAAATTTTATGTTTCATATCATTTTTGTTTTGTCAAAGAGTGTAACATTTGATAATTTTTAAAGAAGCACAGGACGTTCAGATCATACCCACTAACACTAGTCTCATCTACAGCAAATGTTTTCATTGCTGTTTGCATACGATCAAAGCTTGTACTTTTCCACACAAAATCTACACTATAATTATGGACGACGTCAATAGGAACACCCTGTTAAGATGAACCAAAAACTTATAAGTCATGTCCAAAGTCAAAGTATACAATTAATGAAATTGCACAGAAATGCCCTCAAAGTGGTGCAGAGTGAAATATTCTGCAATCAATGACTTCACCTGACTGGCCCGCAGCTCAAGTGCAACCTCCTCTTGTGCCGTCAACTTAATCTGCAAATACCAAACAAAAGATAGGATATTTATTGGTTGGTTGTACCTAACAAATGAGTTAGCTTCCATAAAATGCAACTGCTCTCTGAACAGCCATTACAACTAATTTTATTTCTTCCTCCATTAACTGATACTACCAAACCATTAATATCTTGTGTTAAAATGAAAGAAATATGTAATACCACATGTCCAACAGACTGCCAGGCAGGGTGATTTGCATCACCAGAATAACGCAGGCGCAACTCATCACCAGGTACCAGACGTAGTTCATTATCCTCCTGTGTTAGCAAAAGATCATTAGAGACAAATGCTTCCAAATGTAAAATGAAAACTTGTTTATTAACTAGAAATAGAAATTTTAATTCATGCCTACTGTCACTTACCTTTGGAAATACAAAATATGCTATACGCTTCTTATTGAGACCGATATCCCAGCGAACAGTTATATTGTCTTTACTCTGAGATTCTTTCATCATCTGAAAATAATGTCATGTCAATAAAAACTTCTTTCTCCAACAGTATCAATAATGGAAGTAATACAACCAAAACTACTACATTTTAATTGCATTATTTAAAAAACTATAAATGGTTTTCATTTAAAGCATTGACATCCACAATTCTAAAACAATATTAAATCTATCCTTTTCATCATTGTGGCTGAGTTGATCATTGTGATGTTTGAACATAGCATGCATTGGGAAAAAATGGTTCTTGAACAGCAGCAATAATCAAACTCGGGACTCTAGACAATGCTGCTCATATAGAAGTTATTTTATTGCATTGTTTAAAATTTTATAAAAATTCTACATGTTATTCATATCAGAAATTCTAGAATAAAAAATAATAATATATCCTTTTAGTCAAAGGTTACCTTATTTTATTGCAATATTTTTAAAACTAACAATAGTTTTCACGCAAGGAATTCGTACCAGAAATTACCAAACAAAATTTAATCTATCCTTTTAATCAAACTACCAATGACTTGATCAATGTGATGATTGAAAATCATTGTTACCTGGGGACACGTCCCCAGCCTAAAAAACCCCGTCCCTGTACTTGAAACGTTTCCGTAACGGGGGGACAACCAGGGGACATCCCCACCCCATCCCCTTTTTTTCAAAATTCAGCAGGGGATATCCGGGAAACTCAGGGACGTCGAGAATTTTTTGGGGGGGCGGCCGAGGACACCTTGGAAGTCCCCAATGGGATAGGTGACATCAACACTTTGAAAAAACACATTTTTATTTTATTACACTCTTTCTTTTTTAATTTTAAAGTGGGCCCCCCTCCTTCCAAGTTATTAGGGGTACTCTGATTAGTATTTGGCAACATTACATTAAGAATCGTGAAATTAAGAATGTTGTTAGTCATGCTACACGCTCAGAATCATATAGCAAACTGTTTGCAAGGTGCTGAGATTCGGGAAAATCTGAAAGGTGCAGTGCAGATTTAGAACATGCATCTTTATGTCATTTTGTGGCAATACATCAGCGCTGGGTTGGTTTTGGCTTGATTTGGGTCCTTTGCGGAAGATTTGCTGAATATTGGAGGTTGCATCAAGGTGCCAACTTGCTGTAACAGACCTATATCATGATCGAAACTGTCTAGCAGACCCGTTCGTATTAATATCAGTCCACTTACAATGATCAAGAAGTGTAGTTTCGGAATTAAATGATAGTAGTGTGTTTCAATTTGGAAGGTGGGTTATTGTTCTTGTGGCTATTGAGTCTTGACAATGAATTCCAAATTATGTTCTTGGGTGTATTTCAATTTTGTATGTTATTATTTTAATATTACATGCATATTGACAATGAATTCTGAATTAGAAATGCATATTGAGTATTGAGTTTGACTATTGAAATGTTGTATGTTAAGGTTCTATGATGTTTAAATGGCATGCTTTATCCATGTTTCCAAATGAATGTAATGTATATATGCAAATTTTCCTATATATTTTAAATTTTCCCTATATATTTATATAGCCGTCCCCTTGCCATCACCGAACTTGGCAAAAAAATTGCCGTCCCAAAAATTCATCCCCTGTTGTGCCTTGTCGCCCCCGAAACTTGGTTAAAACTGTTGAAAATTGAAGAAGACAATTCTTGATTTTTTATTTCCATGATTCCTTGACACATTCACATTATGCAATATAATTTGTTGGCATATGTATTATTTACTGGCATGCAAATGATGAATTGATGGCATGCAAGTTGTGCATCCCTATCTATGTTTAGAACCTTGTTTATCAAGCCTTCAGTTGTCCAAGAATTTTACTTCCTAGCTATTTCTCTAGTAGGTATGCCCAGTGATTATTAGCAGTGTAACCCGGGGACGCGTACCCGGCCCAAAACCCCGGAGTACCCAGTACCGGGACGTCCCCGGGACTGGTACTCCGTGTATCGGAGTACCCCCACCATCGCTCAAGCACCGCCTTACCGCGGCCGCACCCCTTGGGTACTCCGGGACTGTACTTGGGTACTCTGAGACTGTACTTGGGTACTTCGGGACAGTACTTGGGTACTCATTTTGATATCAATCATGATTCATATCATGCTACTCATTGTGATCATGATCATCTTTATGATATTAATAATTATCATATTTCATATTTGAACAATGAATTTTGAATCTTTGATAGAATCATAGAACTAATATAATTTTATGATTATCATTACGTTACTATGAGTCTAAGTATGTATGTAACTATCATCTATGATTCTATGTTGAATGTTCAATGGTTCTGGTTCGTGTTGTAATTTTGCTATGTTCAAGTATTTCAAGATTACCAATTTGGTATTTTATACTGAAACATCATTTCATAATTAGCATTTCAAGTTTTGTATGTTCCTTTGTTTTTTTACATGGAGTAAAAAGTTGTTAAACAACACAGCATTTTTACTTTAATTAAAAATTACAGATTTGAAAGAGTATATTGGTTGTTCAAAGTCACTTCAAACTTAAACCATCATTGAGGATACCCACAGTAGACAAGGAGGAAATGGAGGATAGGTCCCATATTCAAGCTAAGACCAATATACCCACAGTAGAAAAGGAGGAAATGGATGATAGGTCTCATGACCACAAAGACATGTATAGCCCCACTACCACTCCACTTATATGGTCGTCTAAATTATATGTAAATGAACTCATGTTGTTCAAAGAGGATTGACTTTATAAAAGCAAAGGAGGATTGACTATAATGTTGTTCCGAATTTTGAAGGTTACAATAAAATTTCAGTCTGGAATGAAGAATCAGAAACAGGTAAAGGTTAAGGAGGGAATGCAGCCTTAATCAAAGAATTGTGGAGAGGTATTATAAAAGTTGTAAAAAAGGATCCAAACAAGCAATTTATTTCGTTGAAAATAGCAGATAATGAGGTCACAAATTGGTTGGCTGCATGTTACTTCGCCCAAAAAAAAACTCAAAGTTCTACATATAGAGGAATCTTGACAATGAAGATCCATATGTGGGGTTAAGAAAAGACATATCTATCTTTAGCACTCCGGGAGAGAGTTTTGGCAGGTGATTATTATGAAAGGACAGCAAACAATAAAATAGCAAAAGATGACATCTCATGCAGGAAGTTAGGGAAAAGAAAGACTACATCTGCAACAGCCTGCTGGTTCCTTCAATTCACAAAGGGAGTTAACAACACTATTCCATCTAAAGGAAACTAAAATAATCTATGAGAAGTTGATAAAATCTAAAAAGGAAAGCTATGTCACCCCAAGAAGAAAAGAGTTAATTTCTTTGGGTAAACACAATTCTAAAGGATTTTGGAGAGAACTTCAGCAAAAGAGAAAACAAATAGAAAGTAATATCACAGATGTTCAGTGGTTAGACTATACAAAGCTCCTCTATGAGCAGATGCAAGATAAAAGTAGCCCTCCCTTGGTTAACACTTCAACCAAACTCTTATCGGTTGAAATCTTGAAGATGTCAAGCAAGGTATAATGCAAGATAAAAGTAGTCCTCCCTTGGTTAACACTTCAACCAAACTCTTCTCGGTTGAAGATGTCAAGCAAGGTATAAAGAGCTTAGCAAGTAATAAAGCACAAGACATTGATGGGCTAGATACTAGTGGGGAATGGAGCTGATTGCCCTTCACATTCAAAAAAAAATTCCATAGAGTCACTCAAAGCAATTTTTCGATAGATAGACTACTATCTCTCCACAAGAGTGGAGATCTTAATAAACCTTCTAACTGCCTTACTATTATAGTCAAAACACTTCTTGGTGAACTATTTGGGAGCATGATAGAGCACAGAATGAGCAGTTGGCCAGAAAAGGAAGAAAAAAGAGCAAAAGGTCAGGCCGGTTTAGACCGAGACATTCTACCATCGAACACTACATCACTCTTAAGAACCTTATTGAAAAAGTTTGGGACCACCAAGGTAGAAGCCTTTTGCTGTTTCATATATTTTAAAAAAGCTTTTAGCATTGTGCCTAAAGACAAACTTTGGAAAAGAATGAACTCGACAAACTTTGAAAAAGAATGGAGGAACTCAAGATCCCGAATGAGCTTAGAGCAGCAATGCATGGACATTATGAGCAGGTTAGAGCTAAAATCAGAACTAAAGAAGGTATGTCGGAATGCTTTGGCAACAATATTGGGGTAAAACAAGGATGCTCCCACTCCATTTGGCATGTATATTGATAAACTTGAAGAATTGCTATACAAAACTATTGGTGAGGGCATCCATCTTGTTGGATATATGGTGAAGTTGTTTCTTTATTCAGATGATCTCATTCTAATTGCACAAATTACCCATTATTTGAGAACATTTGAAAGCTCTAGAGAGTTTCTACCAGGAGGTTGGATGCAGGTGAACACTAGCAAAACTAACATCATGATTTTCTCTTTAAAGAGGAATAAGCAACAAGTTAACTTCATCTTTGAAGGAAGTTTGTTAGAGATTATGGAGGAATACAAGTACTTGGGAATTGATTTTCACAACAAGCTCAGCTAAGAGACTTGTAGAACTAAATGGATACAAGGGGGTTGGAGAGCTTCTATCCTACTGCAAAACAGGTGTAGACAAGCAGTCATGGGATTCGAAAACCAAGAGAACACTTTTTGGCTTGTTGGTCACGCCAGTTGTACTCTATGGTTGTGAGGTTTCAGGGAGCAGCCTTTCAAATCACAAATAGAAATAATACAAAAACATCTTATCACTAGTTTCCGTATGAGATTCTCTTGGCTGAAGCAGGTATGTTTCCGATGGAGGCTTCAGCGGTTATCTGTTTGTTAAGCTATCTAAATAAAAGTGGAAAATATGGATAAACACCACTGGCCCAAGCTGATTGTCGAGGATAGGCTAGTCCATAGAAAGAATACGTGGATGAAACAAAACAAGGAGTGGTTGACCAAATGGGACACTGACTTGGAAAAATATCTGAATACTAATGAAGGGATAAAAACACTTGTGTTGGAAAAAATCAGGGTTGACATGTGGACATAGCAAATGGGCGAAAAAAGCCCATTATGTGAAAGAGTTCAATCCCACTTGGGATCATGACGAAAAAGATTACTTGCAGATGGCAATTAAGGGTAAGGATAGATTGTCAGTAGATCATCTAAGGTGTGAGACAGGTAGATGGACAGTTCCCAAAGAGATTTGGGAAGAAAGAACATGTACTTTCTGCAGCAAAGGAATTGTTCAAACTGAATGGCACTTTATCTTTGAATGTGCTGCTTACCAAGATATACATGGCATGTCTAAACCAACTTTTCGAAGAAGCAAGGCTTCACAAAATTGCTGGTTTCCTGATAAAGATTCATAACCAGTGAGCTGACATCAAGAAGAACATGAAGATGGCTTAGGATATGATTCTTGGTCTCTTAAACTGTTTGTCTCATGGACGTTATTAAAATTCCTTCATTCACTCATTGTAATTTTGTAAACTATTTATTTCCTTGGAAACCTAGATACTTGGCACGATAAAATCTCTTGGATGACCGAGCAAAGTGGACAATAGGAAATGGAGAATGGGCCTGCAAGGCTAAGTCACACAAGGTTCGAATTTGAGTTCGAGTTCGACGACAATGAAATTCGGATGAAGTTCGACAAGGTAAAAAAATTGGAAAAAAAAAATCGACATTAAATTCACCTTAAATAAATTTAATTTCTAAAAAAATATAAATAATATATCCATAAAATTATCAAAATAGTTTAATATTACACAACATTATAGATTTGAAATAAAATAAAGCAATGACAATTTTATTTTTATTTTAATAAATAACTATTTTTTATTTTAACTATAAATACAAAATAAAAATATTAAATTCTAGTTTAAATATATAACAAAATAAAAACACTAAACTTTAAAAAATAAAAAAAATAAAACAATATTAAATTTTATTTTAACTTAAAAAATGAAAACAAAAAATACTAAATTTTATTCTAATTAGAACGCATATGATTAAAAAGTAAATTAAAACATATGATTTTTAGTGGCAATATAAACTTATAAAATCATTGTCGATTCATCTTTGATCGTCTTTAAACGAAACGGCAAAAACAAAAGTGTCGATGCAGAAGAGATCTGTAACGGAGGCAGACACGGGCGAAGAGGAGAATATCTCCATGTACTTTGATATGCAAGTTTCGAGCTTCATGTGTTGGTCATCCATGCCAAGGGGTTTGTTTGCGCACATCCATTGCTCATTATTACGTGGATGCCTTCAAACCTCTGTGAACCGCTTGTGCCCTAGCCGCAGCCTTAGAAAATTCCTCTTCATCAAACCCTAGTGAATTTTCAGCGAATTTCAACGGATTTTATTAATTATTTACACGTTCACCGAATTTCGAATTTGAAGCCAAAAATTCGGCGAACCTTGTGACTTAGCTGCAAGGTATGTCGAACTAATTATATAGGGCCAACTTCAAGGAAAACAAAAGATATGTATTGTCTTTATGGAATTAGTAAAACTATTTCTTTGTGAAGATTTCAATAGTCATTGTTTCCATTTTTCTATAATACTGTTCTAAATATTTTACCTAGGTTTGGAAAAATAGGTTATGACAATGTTATTAGACCTAGGTTCAATATAATGTTTTTATGTCTTATTTTACTAACCTACATAGACTGTCGTCTCTCTTTATAACACATTTTTCAATAAATAAATATGCTCATAAATGTTTTTTATTTTCACCGGATAATAGTATATAGCTAGTTTTTCTCTGGCATTATTTAGCATTACAAGCACTCACTAAGGGTTCCTCCATCTTCTAAGTGCAAAACTGACATGATCACACAGTAAACAAGATGTGATCATTAGATAACACCCAACCTAGCAAGTACGAAAATATGCCAATGCCCAGAGCCAATCTTTATTAACATCTCTGAGCTATAAGATCATCGTCAGTGAAGGAACACTGAATGCAAACTTTCGCGTGAGCCCTTAATTTAAAACACGTTAACTACAATTTAGAAAGGTTAATATTGAACTGCTGTACCTTGTCATAGTCTGCCTCAAGTTTCACCAAGGGTGCAAAAACATTTTGGTACTGCAACCAGAGAAAAGGACATTTTGTGAATATGCCATCCAAATGAATTAGATTTAAAATCTCCTCAAGAGGAAAGATGTTAAACACATGAAATCACAATTAATAACAAGACCAGGAATATACCTGATATGCATCTTCATACTTTAAAGCAACTGACTGAGGCTCATCATCTACTCCAGGCTTCTCAAGATCTTCAAGAGTAGCTTCAGGGCTTGTTTTCCAAAGCTCTTCTAGTTTGTTAATTTGTTGAGCAGTAACGTGGCGTGCTCTCAGTTGTTCCTGCTCTGAAGGAACCTGCAAATAGCAAAAAGAAATTTTTGAAACTTGTTGTTGTAACTTCCAATATAACATTTTTGAAATAGAGAACAATCAAACATGATGAAAGGTGTACGTTAGGTTTTCACAGTCCATATAATGATAGTAACTTAGTAAGAGATTATGGAAAAAACTCTGTCAATTTTGTTTAAGCAAAATAGTTATACAAGCAGGATGAAAGCATTTTTTATGTATGCAAAACCTACACATGTTTACCAAAAGTTTTTATTATAATAATGAAAACTGCATATTTTTATAAAAATGTAACACAAAACTTGAAATGTCTGAGTAGCAAAAAAGACCTTGACAAGCCACTGGAGAAAGCATCTATCATCAATCAAAGGCAACCATTGGCTAAGGTCCCAGTTCATGTCCTTTAGAGCATTGACACTCAAGCAAGGTTCCCTGCATAATAGAACTACAACACTCTCTGTCTTAGCAGAGATAAATCCCAATAAGAACACATTTCGGCAACCACAATTATAGCACTCGAGAATAGTGTCCCCTAAGGGACTATCTTTATGAAGGCAAACTTCCTTGTGTTTTGCTCGTACCTGCCAAGAACAAAAAATAATTTCACAGTATCAGCAACCACCTCCATCCAAAAAAAGAAGATGCATCCAGATGAATGACAATTCCAAATGATCGAAACACATTTGATACAACAGTTTACAGAGTTCTAATGGTTTAAAATTCAAGATTACTTTTTCAAACCTTTCTTAAATAAATTCCTACTTGCCAGATTTAAGCATCATAAATAAAGATTTAAAAACAACACCTTAAAAGATCTAATTAAAAATACTTGTTCAAATATCTACACTTCATTTCTCTTACTCCTTGGAGAGACAAGATGGTAAAAAATGAGCAGAATCCTAATGAAAGAAAAGAAAACCAAATCTCTACTTAACAAATAACTAATAAGATCTGTCCCCCTGTTTTATGGACGTTTGGAGTTAACTGTTAAGCATAAATAATATCCTCAGGTGGGAATAAGTTGATCTCCACATCTACCAGACAGCCTCAAATTAACTTTTGATGGAGCCTCATGAGGAAAACCGCACCACAGAACAAAGCAAGAAATTTAGTTTGTGCATTATTGAAGAAATGATGCAAATCAATTCTATGAGAAAATCTTGCATTCTCATCAATTCTAGTGAAAGGAAACCCGGTAATTATAGTCAATGCTATCATATAGAAGCACTCACAGAACTGGAAGACAAATGGCATCTTACAAAATGTATGGCAATTATTACACACACTAGAGTTTTTCAAAATTCAAAATTGCCACATAGAGGTAAATCAACAAGTGGATTTTCTAGCTAAACATGTAGTCAACCATGAGGAGGATTTAATCATTGCAATCATACCCAGCACATGCGTAGATCTCGTAGATTACTTCAAACAACCTTTCAACAATCACTAATTAAGCTTCCTCTAGCATAGAGCCATTGGACAGCAAGCCATCACTGACCTGAAAGATGCTAGAGGTATCAACTGGAGGAACATAGTGAGTGAGGAAGCAGAAGCAACAGCAGGTTAATGGGAGTTCTGATCATTTATGATTTTTATAATTGGCAGTAGATGGGTTGATATACAGACTGGTGTTTATAATGGGAGCAGTCCCCAAGACTACAGCCAATGCATTGACAAAACAATCACAATTGTCCGATATTAAATAAAATTCCTAATTATATCATCTCGACTACTTTTTTATGGCCATAAGAAGCATTTGGTTTAATCAATCGCTGAGAAAGAAGCAGACAAAATGAAAGTACCTATGTTACAGCAAGTCTTAAAGCATTATAGGAAAAAAACAAGTCCTGCATTAAATTAGTTAGCACTTAAAAAAGATAAAAAATTCAACACTGAATCCAGCAGTTCAGCATTAACAGGAAGTACACTTCCAACAAAATATAGTGACAAAATGGGGAGCAAATCTGAGTTATTCCACTTTATATTTCTGTCCAAACATGGTCAAAATTTGCAATAGTCTCAGTCAAATAGAATTTCAATAAAAGACTAACAGAATCCCATTGAAATTGCCCAATTCTAGGTAATTAATGGATGTCCCATAGTTATGATATGATGCTGAGAAGAGTTGCAGTGCCCTACCTATATAACAGGGGCAGATCAAGTCAGCAGGGTAGAGAAAGGACAGAAAGAGTGCTAGATATGGGTACCAAAGGAACCAGGTTAGGTACAATTATTGGCCCTGTCTATACCTTGGCCTGGACCCTTGTACTTGAACAGATTGCCTGGAAGGTTATCTCCTCATATGGACTCATGGAGCCTTATAATTGGTAAAATAATAAAATTCATGAAATGATAGACATTTCAAGGGAAACAAATATACTAGAGAGGAAATTTCAGTATATTACTAAAAGGAGGTGTCTAAAAGGAATTCCCAGAACGTATAATCATACTGTGTAAGAAATTTAAAATGGGTATCAAAATTTATGATCCAATTTCAAGAAAGAGCATACAAGAGAATTCCCAACAAAAACAAGAACAGTCTCACACAGCAAACTAGTATCTTACTCGTCTGTAACCCACAAAACTACCTTTACCTTTTTGCTTTGAAAAAAAAGACAATTGCTTACTACAAAGAAATCAGATAAAAATGGAAGGGCTTATTATCTGATGTCAAGGAAGAGTATACAAAAGTATACCCTAGAAGAACAAGAACAGTCTCACACAGCAAATTGATAGCTCATTTATCTGCAACCCAGAAAACTACCTTTACCTCTTGCTTTTTTTTAAAAAAAGAGGATTGCTTGCTATAAGGAAAACATATAAAAATTGATGCGCTTTGAAAGTGAGAAAGAAGTAAATACTAAGAAATTGAAATGAGGGGCTTATCACAAGCACCATTAGTTAGTTACCCTTTCCCGTTTTCTAAAATAAAAAAAGAATAGATTAGTAGGTAGAAACAACTAGCAATGGAAGTTATCAGTAAGAGAGAAATAGATTGAAAAAGAATTGCTTAGCACGGGGAAAGTGAGTAAAGTCATAATGGTTTAATTATTTAAAAAGGGGTAAATAAGCAAAACCAGAATAGCTAGGTAAGGGGAAGTATGTAGAAATATGGGGGTTGAATAGATTAATCAGAATTACTTGATATAGGGAGAGAGAATTTTTTTATTAAGAGAAATTTCTTGGCATGGGGAAAATAAGCAAAAACAGAATTGCTGAGCAAGGAAGGTAGTTAGTACAAACAGAATTAGGTCAGTAAGGGGATGCAACTTAACACACAGTAGGAGGGCAAAGTTCAAATCTTGAGTATCCAAACCATGAGGATGCAAGTTTGCCTAAAAGGAATTGGTTAGTAAGGAGGTGTAAGTTATCCCGCAACTTAAGAACAATTGATTCGTGGGAGGACTTAGCCAAAATCCAACTTCAAATCTCAGGTATCCAACACACGAGGGCACGCCAAAATAATAGGCATTTTGTAATCTTTGTCTCTACACAACGATTGGTAATTCCACAATAAAAAGGCGTAGGATGAGGAAAAAGTTAAAACATAATAATTGCTTGCTAATGTTAAAATAAACATATACAGAATTGAAGTTAAAACATAATTGCTTACTAATGGAAAGTAGACATATACGGAATTGCTTAAGCAGGGGAAAGCGGGAAAAAGCATATTTACTTGGCAAGGGATTACAAGAAAAAACAGAATAACGTAGCATGAAAAATACAGGAAAAAATATAGCTGCTCGACAGGGGGGAAATAAACAATATGCGTATTGCATGAGCAAAAGGGAAAATAACTTACCAGGTGACTAACAATGTGAGAACCCGAAGTATTCCCCCTGGAATTGCAGAACCACTTCCTGCATGACGGTACATTACAGCGAACAATACATGCCGGATTGTGAATCCCACAGTATTTACAGGCGTGTTCGGGAGTATCCCTCTTAGAATAATCATTGCCATCATCCTCGCACCCTGCATCCTCGAAATTAAGGCCTCTCATATTATCTACAAGGGCATCGGCCCCTATACCCACCTGGTTAAGGTTGTTCCTCGGTTTACCATCGTTTGAAACCTCGGTGCCGAGATTAATTCCAGAATTGACAACACCCATTAGATCATTTCCATCGGTGGGTTGCGACCCGTCCGCCCAAACGGGTGGCCTGATGGGCTGACTAAGTTCTGTAAATTCTGGATAATCGAAATCATCTCCCTGTGTATTAAACTCTAGAAAAGTGTACGCGTCACCGTGACCCTGGGAAGCAGGCTCGTAGATATTCGAAACCGGCTGGTCCGCCATTGGCAAACTCTTAAACCCTAAAAAAATAGCACCCAGATGGCAAAACCGCTGGCTTTTTTGGTTTCGATTGAGCAAAAACAAAATCTAGCAATAAATTTGGCGTCCGGAAGGGTTTTGAGAAAAAGCGAGGGCACCAACCTGTTTGAGGGAGATGTTCTGAACAGATTGGAGCGATTGAGAGCTCAAATTGTACTCCTGCTGATTTCCGTGACGATGGAATCGTCGTCCGCCCAGGATTTTGAAAGTAAAATTGCGTGCCGATCGCGTGAAGTGTAGGTTTTTTCGGGTTTCTTATTGTTTCGCCTTCGCTGGAATCGCATGCGACACGCTCAGTCAAGAAGGAAAAAGAGGCACGATGTACTTTTTGGCATTTATAAAAAAAATATGGAGTGTTTTTTCGAGGGAAAAAATAAAACAACAAAAAGACCGAATTTATTTTAAGCGGTGGGAGGTGCAACTCAGGTTAAATTTGAGGTTAACGTTGATCAAAGGTGAAGAATTTGATTGGGTGAAGATACGAGGTTTTGCCCTTAGTCTTAAAAATTTAAACATTAAATATATTAATAAAAGTTTATTTCCGCGCTAGTCACATTTGGATAGTTTAGCATTTGTACAAGTGAATTTTAGATAGTGCACCCAAATGATTTGCCAAATTTGGCATCTATATTGTGAGAATCAAATAAAGTGTTGCAAAGTGAGAATCGAAGTGAAATAATCATGTGCTTGAATTATTTATTAATTTGAACATTTATTTTGGTTTATTAATATTAATAATTTGAGTTTAGTTATTCCCATTATTTTTCTTGCTTTAATGTGTTATTCATATAATTAGTTTTATATATTAAGAGGGGTAAATACTTTTGAGTTGGAGTTATGAATGAGTGAGGTTACAAAGGAATATTTCATTTATAATAACCATTCAACAATTACATCTTAATAGGGTATGATGGCGAGAAAAATAACACTATAACTTAACTATAACATAATGTCAATGCTAGCGAAAATATACACATTTGATGTATGTGTGTGTGTGTGTGTAAGACTATGTATGTGTGAGACCATGTTAAAATGTACTCTTTAAAAGAGGGGTAAAACCTTTTGACCTGAAGCTATGAACTCGTGAGGTCAAACCTCATCCCTACTAGAACCATTCAACAGTTACTTCTAATGGATTTTGATGGTGAGAACAACAACAATATAACTTACTTAACACATTGTTCTAATATCAACAAAAAAAAATGTATACACATGTATTGTATTATTACACACACACACACACACACACACACACACACACACGTGTGTGTGTGTGTGTGTGTGTGTGTGTGTGTGTGTGTGTGTGTGTGTTGTATC
>MU224931.1:4742575-4753454 GCA_018584345.1 Thuja plicata
TATAAATATTAATTATAATGCACCTAAGAGATAGCTTAAGTAAACTAGAGTAATAAACAACTTAATTAATTAAATCAAAGTGATCTAATTAATAAGTGTAAACAGATAATTACTCTAACACCCCCCCCTTAAGCGAAGCTGAGGAGGTAAGCTAACCTAGCACAACTATGAAAGTAGGAAAATAGGTCCCAACAACAATGCCTGATCAGGTACCCAATACAAGGAAATCTTTGTAAACCGGAGATAAAGGAGAAAACCCAGTGGGAAAAACCCCTCTCCAAAAAGAGATAGAACAAAATGTATAAAATAATGGCTCAAGAGACTCTCTCAAAACCATAAGTGTGATCAAACCCCCCATGAGAGAGGGACGAGACACCAAAGCCCCCCCCATAATGATGGAACCCTTGTACGAATGCTCAAACCAACAGAACTCCAATGTGGAAGAAACAAAGGCATGAAGCAACAAGGAAACCCCTGAATGAGAGGTGAAACTAGAAGGCCTAACTGGTGCTCAAAGAAGAATGAATCAGACTCCTGGAATGGAATCCCCAATGAAGGTGGGCCAATAGACGATTTGAATATGTCAGTTGGGAGGAGATGAATCTAGAGTGGAAGGCTTGATGCAGGGAGCGACCATACCAGGGACAACTGAAGAAGAATCATGATGAACAAATGCAGGCGCAACAGGAGGAGGAGGTGGAGAAGCCACGACACTGATCTCAAGAGCAACACAGAAGTTCAGGTGACCCCACTTCTTCTCACTAGGCACTCATGAAGTAGGAGAGATATTCTTTGACACTAGAGATGGTGGACCAAAATGGGAGAAGGAGTACAAGCGGGTGGCATGATCAACTATCCCTGTAGCAACAATGTGGTCAGTCACACTATCTCTAATGTGTACAGAATCTGTAGTGAACTCATTTGTCTTCATTGTCCCACTATGAGTAATCTGATAAATGGAGAGAAGGTTCGATGACAAGGATGGAACATATAGTACATCATGGAATGCAACACCATAAATGTCAATAGAACCCTGCCCACATACATGCATAATAGTGTCATTCCCCATCAAGATGTGTTGGGTAGGAGAGGACGCAAGAGATAAGAAGGAACTCCAAGAAGATGCCATATGGTGTGAAGCATTGGAATCCAGCAACCACCTAGAAGAGGGAGCTATAGTATATGCACATAAGGCATGACCCTTTCCGTTGTCTGACTCATCTGCTTAAGAAGATGATGAAGAAGACCAGCAAGAAGAGGAAGGAGGAATATCAATCTTGCTCTTATGAAGAAGAGCTATCAAATCAATAATCTATTGGGCATATCCATCTACCTTCTTCTGGAAGTATTGAGACTCGTCATGATTGAACTTATTGCAATAAGTACACTTAGGTTTGTCAGTCTTTGATTTCCCCTTAGGTGAAGGAGGTGGGCCAGAGGACTGTTGAGAAGGGGAATCCTTCCAAGACGATGTGGTTGATGATACTTGTTTCTGCTCCAACTTCTATGAAGATGGGTGAGCAACCAAGGCATGACTCATAGAGTGAGAAGCATCATTCAACTGTCAAATTTTTGACTGCTCTCAAGTCAACCGATCACATAAGGCTACAAAGGAAGGCATATTGTGCCTAGGACCCAAAGCATCCATAGTGGAATAGAAAGTGGAGGATAAAATCTGGATGTCTGTGAAGCTTTGAGAGTATCAGGAAGATACACTCATCATCTGATTTGGTCTTCCCACATCCCTATAAAAGTGATCGAAGAGCATTGAACTTCATCAAGAATTCCTCAATGGTGGAAAAACTGTCAGGAGACAAAGTGGTTAACTCTACATCAAGTTGTAGTGCCTGAAACTCATTCACTGTGCTAAACAAATCTGAAGACTTTCCCCAAATAGCCCGATGAGTGGTCAAATCATCCAAGTGAAACAGGAGACTGTCAGAGATGTTCAGTCCAATCAAGCCCATGGATTCATCCATTTTGTTTCTATGATGAAGAACCTCAAAAGGGCATTGTAGGATAGGTTGGTGCTCATCCATACATGACCATAAGCCATGTGACATAAGTAGCCTGGTCATGTGTGCTTTCTAGGTGTAATAATTGTGTGGTGTCAGTTGGGCCACACAGGGGTTCGATATTGAGAGAAGAATAAGACTGAAGTAGAAGGGTCTTTTCTGAAGTAAATTACAAAAAGGAAAATGCACCCCCATAATGTATATAATCCTATCCTTCGTACACCAAATAAACAACTATAGAAAGCACAAAAAATGAAAAGAAAAACTAGATGCTAGATGTAGAGATGGAGGAAACTGAAGCCTCTACTTCAACACCAAAAATGAGAACTCAAAGAGTCAAATTAGCAAACGATACCAGCATAATTGCGTCTGGCTCAAAAACACCTTTCTGACAATATTTCATTTTCCAAAAATGAACACTGTATGCACAAGTTATGGCCGAAAAACCAATAACACCTTAAAAAATGAGCTCTCTGGAAAAACACAGAGACGAGATAAAATTTGATGGTCAAACGATCGTCGCCCATTCACGGCAAAAAAATTGACGGCCATCGACACGTCAGAGGCCCGTCACCATAAAAAGTTTGCTAGTCGCTGAAAAATGAAAAACTTACCAAAAAATATGAATATCTGCCGAAAAAGTCTGCCAGAAAGTGATGTCACAAGTGACGTCACCTGTTGCTTCTGGGCGGTGGCGGGCGGGTGGCTCTGGCCGGCAGAGGTGGCGGTTGGGTGGCTCCCAGGCGGTGCAGCACCGACGATGGCTGTCGGTGGTCTATGGGCAGCGCGCCAGTAAGGGGGCCAAGCCGGGGTGGCACGGTGACATCGCTACTGGCTACATCCGGCTGCGCCCTAAAAACCCTAAGAAATGCTTTTTTTTTTTAGTTTTTTTCCTCGGTTTGCATGTTGTACGACCTAGGAGGGAGAATTTTTTTCCCAAAGGTCATTGTGGCAAAAAACACAAACTTTATATGAATTTTTACTCTCCCGGGCCTTCTGAGCACGATGGTGGCATCCGTTTTTGCTCAAAGTGCTCCAAAAAAAAGTGCCTCCTTTGGATTGAAGAAAAAACCCTAGAGAAGCTGTAGTTTTCTTCTTCGAATCATGGCTTCAAGACCTCCAAACTTGGCAGCAGCAGGAAAGCTCTGATACCATGTAGAAGTTGAGAAATCCAACTTCATAGAACCTGAAGAACACTTGCATGCAAGAACCTATTATAGAAGAGAAGTAGGAAGAGGGAAAGAGAAGAACTCAGAAGTTGCTCAGAAAGTGAGAGCAAAATTATAATCTGAATTAATGAAGAAAGAACTACAAAGTTCAACCTATAAAGGTGAATGAAACCCTAAAACTAGAAAAGCGAGGTTGCACATTAATAATTAATATAAATATTAATTATAATGCACCTAAGAGATAGCTTAAGTAAACTAGAGTAATAAACAACTTAATTAATTAAATCAAAGTGATCTAATTAATAAGTGTAAACAAATAATTACTCTAACAAATATTATGCATTAGGTTGCTGATAATTTGTTTTAATCGTTAGATCTACTTTTCCACTCGGTGATTGTGTCACTTTTACCTCGGTACTTGGTGTTTTTCTTGGAAATAAAAATCTTTGATTAATCGCTTAATATGCTTCTCAGATCTTCTCTTTGAATCATCTCGTTTGTTGAACATGTAACAAACTAATCTCTGTGCATTGTATAATCACAATTAATGCTATATCAATTTATTAAATGCATCCTTATCACAATATAATCAATTAAGTAACTCGATAGAGTAACTTCTCTTTGCTCGATTAACTTGCTCTTTTAGTACTCGGTAACTATCAACTCGGTGTACTTCATATGCACTTGTGTTCGGTAACTGTAGGCTCTCGATGTAGTGCCCATGCTTTACCAACTTCACTGCCTCCTTTTCACCGATTGAATCTTCTGACTCATATGACTTTGCCTTAACTAATGACAACAAAATATCCATAGAGATAATACTGACTTAACATCCATTTGAAAAACTCTGAACTTCTTATAAGCAACATAAGCAAGTAGAATTCTTACCCCTTCTAGTCTTGCCATTAGAGCAAAAGTCTCTCCATAGTTTAGTCCTTCTTCTTGTGCATAGCCCTTTCATATAAGCCTTGCCTTATTTCTGATCATGTCTCCATCTTCATTCAATTTTTTCATGAAAATCCATTTGGTACCAATCACATTTTTATCTTTAGGTCTAGGAACAAGTGTCCATGTTTCATTCTTCTCAATTTGATCAAGTTATTCCTCCATATCTTTTACCAAATCTTCATACTTGAATTATTCCTTCACTGTCTTAGTCTCATACTTGGAAATCAAACAAGTACTTTCTCTAAGCTTTCCTCTAGTTAGAACACATGCATTCTTATCACCTATAATTTGATCAGAAGAATGATTCATCTTTGCATTCCTATTTATCACTAGTTCAGGTCTAGGAGCTTCTTCTTTTGCCATTTGAATCACTTCTCTCACATTGTTTTGACCTGTTGGTCCATACACTTCTAGTTCAATATACACAATATTCTATTCATCCTCTATCACTTGCTTTCTTGAATCACCAAATTTCTTAGGGTATTCATCTTCCTTTACAGTTGCACTTTCAATCATCTTGTTAGTTCTTTTATTGAAAAATTTGTACGCTTTGCTTTTAGTAGAATAACCCAAGAAGATGTTGTTGTGGGTCCACAACACACACCCCATTTTTGGTCCTCTGACCATGGGGATCCCCCTTGTTTTTTGTGTCTTTTAGGTTTTTTTGAGTCTACTCCTTTCCCGAGTTCCTTGCAAGTGGGTCACTGAAGAGGCAGGTTGATCCAAGCCAAGCATTTTTCAGCCTTTTCGCCCTTTCAACGTTTCAGAGGACCTAGAGTCCTCCAAAATTCTAAAATGGCCAAAAGGCTGAAGCCTGACCCTTTTGGTGTTTTCGGCTGCCGAAAACACCAAAAAGGCTGAAGGACTAAACCTTCAGACCTTTCGATGTTTCATACCCTGAAACATCGAAAGATGATTAAGTCACTCGCGGGCTATATAAAGACTTAAACCCTAAGTGAACTTCACTTTGCTTTTTTCTCTCTGGCGTCTTCAGTGCTCCCGCTCTTCTTCATTTTGTCATCCTTGCTCCTCATGGTTTCTTGCTCTACGCTTTTAGCTTCCTTTGCCTTCATCAACCACTCCTAGATCTCAAGAGGTAGGCTTCCTCGCTGCTTAGTTGTCTTTCTTCGCTGCTTTAGGTTAAGGGTTTTATGTCTTTTGGGTTTTGTTCAGTCTAGTGTGTTTCCCCCCAAAGTCCTTAAGGTTTTTTGCGCCTTTGGGCTTGTGGGGAAGGAGACTCCCTCTCTTTTTTCTATTTTGTTTCCATTTTGTCTTGTCCCTTAGGGTTTTCTATCACAACCTTTGTTGTAGGGTTTTTGGCCTCTGAAAGGCTGAAAACTGGGTCAAGTTTTCTGTTGCCCAAGTGTTTCTCGCGCATTCAATCTTTTTGGCATTTCAGACCTCTAAAACATCTAAAACACTAACAAGTCCAAATTTCCAAACATGGGTGTCCATTTGCGGGTCTTGAACTTTCAGATTTTGATATTTTGTTTGGACTTTTGCACACCGAAAGCCTAAAAAATTGGTTCCTAGTCGCTTGTTCTTTTCGCAGTTTTGACACTTTCAGACCCCGACCCAATTTTTGGCGTCCAAAGGGCCGAAAGGGCCAAAAATGCGAAATCTTCATTTCTAGCTACTTGAAGAGATTTCTTCTTCTATTTTTCTAGATTAATCAGTTTGTCCCTATTTTTTGTAGTTTCCTTTTCAATAAAATACTGACACTTGGACTTTTCTTGCAGGAATGCCTGAGAAATGAACATCGTCTCCGATGAAGTACTTATATAAGGGGAATCACCCCCCTTCAAAGATTAGAAATAAACACATGGATATTACAGACACCAACATCGGTAATGTGGACTAGGACAAGTTCCTAATAAGATGCTCCCAGCTAGTGGGAAGATCCGAGGACTACACTTCACTAGTCCTTTTAGGCCTGGTCAACACATCAGCCCACCCAGTGGGTGTCTCCTCCTCGAAGCTGATCACGACACTTTCAAACCATTACAGTTTAGATGAAAGATTAGTCTTAAATATAGAGGGATAGGTGGTGTTGGACATAAGGTCAGACATCATAGAAGAGGTCCTCTACCTCCATAAAGGCATAGACAAGTTCTATGACTTCTTTGTTGAAAAGGGCCTCAGGTGGTTCCGGAACAAAGGTGAAGAGGCATATGGGATTGTTAATGACAACTACCTCAAGCAACCTCTTGCTTAAAACAAATTGGATAAGATAGATCTTAAGAGGGGATATATGAAGGATGACATCCAGGCAGCAGTGACACTACTAAGCAGAGTGTATGAACTACCTCAGTCCATCCAACTTTAGGATTGAATGATACTCTTGATAGAAAATATTAGAGGCCACAAGTCTAGGTTTGACTGGGGAACCATTAACAATGATAGGTTGGATGAATAGCTGACATTGGTGAAACATAACCAAAAATTCTACCTGAGCACATACATAGTGTACTTATTAGCCACACAAGAAGACTATCTGAGACTTACTAAAAGAGGAAATATAAATGATCATAATGCATGGCCCCATGTTGTGTACCCACAGCTGGTCAAAAGGGAAAATATGTTAGAAGATAGCCTGAATTACAGAATAGTAAATGACACTTTCATCTTTGCGATCATCCGTTCTATTGAAGGTGATTTTGCAAAGAGGATGTCAGAAGAAGCAGGTGCTAAGGTGAGGGCCATTGGGGCCTATTACCTACAATTTAGAACCTTCATGTATATCTGGGTAGCAGGCTCCACTTTGAAACCAAAGAAGTTTCCCAGGTACCCATCTGATTGGGTAATTATTCTATAAATGGCCAGGCAACTCGATGACTATGAGCATATAAAGCACAAGAAGAAGCATTACTGAGACTTCCCTATTCTTCTGGATCTATACACTCTACAGGATATGAAGGTTTACAAATCCTTGGAATTCAAGTGGGATGAATGCCCACTTCAAATTTACAAAATATTTCAGCCTAGGTTCGACTCAATAGGTACATACAACTACATTATTGGCAAATTCTATATCCATGAACCACATCTTGAAGATCACTGGATCAATTGTGTAGATGATCAAAAGGTCAGGATCAGGGACTATTGTAGGATGTCCCTTATCCTTGCATAGGAGACTTTAAAGACCCCAATTCCCCCAAAGGTTTAGGAAAATGATTCAGACAGGGTGCTAGAGGAGATTTATACTCTAGATAAAATATATGATAGGCCCATCATGAACGCAGAAATCGATAAGGATGAGAATGATGACATCAAATTCTGGGCCAGGCATTTGATCTGAAAAACTGAAACATGGATCAAGAGGCCTTATAAAATGGATCCAATCCTGGTAAATAAATTGATGGATCTGCCTAGGAAGGCGGATAAGAAACACGAGGAGAAGTCCATAGTGACCTAGTATAAGAAAGCACCACCACAGAAGCTGAGCATAGTTTATGACCATGAACAAATGTTAGAGTATGGGCCTAATCCAAGGCACAAAGCTCCTAAAACTAGGATGATTGGACAAATAGATCCTCCAGTGTGATCATTACAATCCCCACAAGGTGAAGGCCCTTCCACTTCTGGCCAATCTCCTCCTGCCATCAAAAAGGGGAAGAAAATGTATAAAAGGAGGAGGGCTTCTACGTCTCCACAACTGGAAACCTTACAAGAAGAGCCAAAAGAAGAAGAATTACCATTGGTTAAAAGGATCAGATCTCAGAAAAGGAAGGAAAATGAGACTTTTAAGAAACTTATAGAAGATCCTAAAGAGTAGGACAACCCTCTGGATGCCTTAGGCTCAGACGAGTTCCAAATATCTAATTTTGAAGGCCTGGAGGGTTTTGTAGACCAAGGGAAGGACACAACTGATTCTACAATAGGGTTTGACATGGGATCCCCTACCATTATCTAGCCACACGTGCTTCTCACTCCACCTCCACCCCAGTTCACTAATCTGGCACTAAATGTGCCAATCACAAGGGTAAACTCTAACATAGGCCAAGGGTCTGAAACTCAAGATGCAACAAATGCTTAGGACATGATAGGAGATAGAGTTGCAGGAGAAAGTTCCACTTCCACTCCAACACCTCACATTCCATCTCCACCAACCTCTCTCCTACCTCCAATTCCTACTCCACCACCTTCTCTCCCAACTCCAACACCGACTCCACCTCTTTCAACTTCTACTCTTTCACCTCCTATTCTGACTCTTCCTATTCCTACTCCACAACTCAAAGTGCCATCACCTACCCCACCTCCATCCATACCCCTACAATGCTTCATCCCGACTCCTTAGGGGTTAGTAAGCACCAAAGTTGTGTCACCCTTTAGAACCACATTGGAGGGAATGGTTGGCCTCAATACAGAAGTCTTGATCAACTCTTCGGGGGATGAGGCCAAAGGTAAGGATGGGCAAGATAGGGTAGCAGAGGAAGAGATGGGAGGAGAAGGAAGGGGAGAAGCAGAAGGTCAATGAGAAGAGGTGAATGAGGGAGATGGTGAACATGAGGGAGAACATGATAAAGAATCAGAAGAGCAATTGACCCCCAAGTCACAAAACTTGGCATCGATCCTACACATTGCCCCATATGAGCCAATCACCACCTTTAGTAAACCTACTTGGTTTACTAAAGAGATTTAGACCTGGAAGAGGACTTACATAAATGAGGAAGAGGGGGAGGACATAAGTATGGCATCTTTAGGGTAGGCCTTCCACCAAACAGAGGTCATCATACCATCTAGGACAATATCCTATGTCACCCAAGACACTAGGGGCCGCTGGAAGGCACAAGTAGCAATTCCCTCTACTAGCACTTCTTAAACACAAGCCACCCAAAAAGATTACACAGTTGAAGAGGTAGACTTGGGTGAACCTACTAGGGAAGGGAGAAAAACATTGGAAACTTTAGGGATTAAGAACGCTTTAGGATTCATGAGCAAGGTCGAGGAAACCATAAAGTCCCTAACAGAGTAGAATGAGGCTTTGAAGAAATTCATTCATAAAATGGTGGGTCCAATTGATCCAAGTTGCCTAGAGGCCTCATTACAGGCTGTATTAGAAGAGAGGGCCACCCCAGACTTACCGACAGGTATGACCCCTTCCTTCTTCCAAGAGAGTGTAGACTGGAAAAATGACTTTGAACAATACGGAGAAGGGGCCATCAAACTAGTGTTTAGGCCTTACAAGGTCATTTTGATTGAAGCAACCAAGTTGATAGACCTGATGGAGAATGAAGGTGGTTTAGAGTCTGAGATAAACAAATGGAAAGCTGCCCTCCAATACCTAAAAATAATTAAGAAACAATGCTTCCAGATCTTAGTGAAGATATATGAGGGCAAAGAGCTAGACAACTTCGACACCTGGATCAAGCGTATAGCCAAAATAATTAGGGTCTACGAAGAATGTCAAGCTAACATATTGGAAAAATAAAAGGAGGTCTTGGAGTGGGTAGAGGAGATAGATGGTTTCTTTATAGGGATCGACCTTGATTTATACTAGGACTAAGATAAATATATCCTGCACCCATTAAAAGAGGTGGTTCAACAATTCAAAGATATCCTAGTAGCAGTCAACACCAAAGAGGCCCTACAACAGTTGTTCCACTCTAGAGAGGACACGCAGGTAATGTCAAAATACGAGGATGAAATCAAGTTCTTTGCTTCTGAATTGACCATATTTAGGGAGAAGCAAGAGCAGAGGGTTAATAAAGCAAATAGGAAGGAGATAAATTATGAGGAAGTTCAGGAGATCATACAAAGACTCCGGGCTGCCCTGTTAGTAATAGGGGGGGTGAATCAGTGGCCTCAAAAATTAATCCTTAAATCAACCCTTAAAACTTATTACCACTTTTAATCCTCTAGTTATATTCAGTCCTATAAGATGAATGCCTTGAAATACTTATATCAAATTACTACTTGTCAGAATGCTTTGTAAAACCTTCTTCTCTATGTTTACCGATAAGTAGTCTTCCTATTTACCGAAACATAGTAAATAACTAGTGTATACCGATCAATCCAGAATTACTTATGTGAAATGCAAAACAATAAAGTAATGACTCATAAACACATGATACATAAATATTTAACTTGGAAACCCTGTTAAGGGAAAAACCACTGGGACCGGTTCCCCGAATTTTCACTCTTCTGAAGTGAGCTCGGTTAAGAGCCAACCTTGTTAAAGGTTACAAACACACTGTTAGGTGTGACCTTGTTAGAGGATTTAAAAGAATAGTTTGTCACTTAGTATCTAGCATCTAATGCTACCATCCTTGATCAAACACTCACTTGGCCTGTAAATAGGTATCAGGCATATCCAATGCTACTTTGTATGATCAAAATTTTTGATACTCCTTGGGATGTATCTCAATTACAAAAAAATTTTAAGCCCTGCTCGGTTAAGAGACTTGATGCTTCAATGGTTAAACTGAAATAGTAAAGTGATCTGTTCACATATACAACTAGAATTACAGATTTTTAGATCTATTGTAAGTGCATTACCTCTTTGATAAATATAATCAATTCAATACCTTTGCTCCACACTGTTCTTCTCTATGATGTTGTCTCACTGTTCGTCAGTGTCTGCAGAATTTAGCTCTTTCCTTAGCTTGTATGATTAGGTATGAATGAAGACTTTCTTCTCCTTCAGAATCTCTTCAGCATCTATTCTCTTGTCACTCCCCTTATTCATAATGAATAAGATTGTCTCTTATATAGACATGATTTCACCATTTCTTGGCTTTCTTGATC
>MU224931.1:4753504-4787444 GCA_018584345.1 Thuja plicata
GAAGACTTTCTTCTCCTTCAGAATCTCTTCAGCATCTATTCTCTTGTCACTCCCCTTATTCATAATGAATAAGATTGTCTCTTATATAGACATGATTTCACCATTTCTTGGCTTTCTTGATCTTGGCATGGTCCACAATTCTCACCAATTAGATTTAAAGCAAAACTCCAGTTTTATCTCATAGAGATCTTCTTGCCAATTGTACAAATCAACTTTAAATCAATCACTTATCTCTGGCTTTATCTTGTTGATTAAAACAATTATAAGTATCAGTTAAGTCTATTTTTAACTCTTGAAAGCTAAGAATTTTGTTATTTCTGAACTCTCTATTCTTGTCGGTCAATACTTTAGTTAGTTTTCAGTGATAACTGACTGTTCCATCGGTGTGACTTCAGTTGTCTTCAAGATCTTTGTCTGTTGGGCAACACTGTATTTCTGTCCGTTGGGTTACACTATGATTTTCTTGTCGGGCAACACTATGACTTTGCTTGTTGGTAATGTTGTGCATTTGCTTGTCGGGTAACACTATGAATTTTCTCTTGTTGATTTACTCTAACCGTCGGTGTGCACTCCGTCGATGTATATAGTCACTTTGTGAATACTTGACTTATATGCATTATTGATAGCATAGCCTTTGATTCATTGGTTCTTTGAAGTCTTTGGCAGTATTTCCATGACCATACAGATTATATAAAGTTGACATCAATGACAATATAATACATTAACTGATTTAATACCTTGCATGATCATCAACTTAACATCTTCAAACATTCAATCAATTATAGTTCATCAATCTCTCCCTTTGGCATTGATGGCAACACACTACATTATCACACTATATTATCACTAATACAATATGAAATATAACAATTTAAGTTCACCAAACTACCAATCTTATGCACTATAACCGATACAAATATCTGGTCCTCGGTAAGCTTCTCATAGCTTAGATTTGATTCTTGAAGCTCTCTTTCTGTCTTCAATCCCTTCACTGGATAGATGTAGAATATTTCTTTCTCTGATGTGATGTTTTCTCTTCCCGTGTCAAACTCTCTCCCTTTGAATATTCTCTTTTCTTTTGATGTCTCTTGTCATCAATTCTCTCCCTTTCTGGTTACATCTCTCCCTTTCGATAATGTGATGGATATAATCTCTCCTATGGATATAATCTCTCCCTTATGTGATAATGGATATAATCTCTCCCTTTGATAGCAATGCCAAACAAATATTTGATAGTAATTCCAAACAAACCTTTTTATCCATAATATATTCCTTGAATTTCCCAATCCATCAACAATATAACAACTCCGGTGCTCAGAGTAGATAAATACCTTGTTGTGTATAGATGTATCTTTGAAGTCCATCTTTTTTCTTGCATCAACATGAATGATATTTTGATAATATTTAGGCTGATGCAACCTTCTAGCCATCTTACTGACTAGTAGATAAGGGTCTGACCCCTAGTCTTTTTCTCAAGTACTCAAATGCATCCTTGGGCAGTGGCTTGGTGAAGATATCGGCTAATTGTTCTTTTGATTTCACATACTCAAGTATCACCTCCTTTGCTTGAACTTTTTCTCTCAAATAATGATACTTGATGGCAATATGCTTTGTTTTAGCATGCATGAATGGATTCTTGGAAATGTTTATTGCACTTGTATTATCACAATAGATAATTACTAGTTCAATAATCTTCATATGTGTACCTTCCAGTAACTGTTTGATTCATGCAATATTTGAGCAGTTTGCAGTAGCAGCAACATACTCTACTTCTGCAGTAGACTGAGAGATGCATCCTTTCTTCTTACTGATCCATGTGACAAGTCTATCACCCATAAAGAATGCTCCTCCAGTTGTGCTCTTTCGGTCATCAATGTTTTGAGCCCAATAAGCATTGGTAAAGACCTTAAGTTCAAATTTGCCTTCTCTTCTATACCATAAGCCATATTCCTTGGTATTCTTCAGATATCTTAGGATTCTTTTCACAACAGTCATATGTGATTCCCTGGGATTAGCAGAAAATCTTGCAACTATTCCTACTGCATGTGCAATATTTGGTCTAGTATGTACAACATATATGAGCTTGCCAATCATTGATCTGTACAAAGTCTGATTTACCTTTGTTGACTTTTCCTCCTTTGTCAGATTACATCTAGTTGCCATCGATGTTCCAACTGGCTTGGAATCTTCCATCTTGAATATTTTCAGCACTTCCTTTATGTATTTGGATTGTGCAATGAAAATACCTTCATCTTGTTGCATGATTTGTAGACCAAGAAAGAACTTGATCTCTCCAAACATAGACATCTCAAAATCTTTGCTCATTTCATTTGCAAATGATTTGCATAGCATATCATTGCCTCCGAATACGATGTCATCAACAAATATTTCAGCAATCAAAATGTTAGCATCAATATCTTCCTTCAAATAAATATTATTGTTTTCACTTGATCTTACAAATCCAATACTCTTGAGATAGAAATGAAGTCTTTCATGCTAGGCTCAGGGTGCTTGTTTCAATCTGTACAAGGCTTTGTGTAATCTACATACGATATTTATCTTGTCTGGATCAACAAACCCTTCGGGTTGCTCAATGTATACCTCTTCCTCAAGTATTCCATTTAGGAATGCAGACTTGACATCCATTTGATATACCTTGAATCATTTACATGTAGCATAAGCAAGTAATATTCACACTCCTTCTAGCCTAGCAACAGGTGCAAAGGTCTCTCCATAGTCAGTCCCTTCTTCTTGTGCATACTAGTCTTTGTTTCTGGTGACTTCTCCATTCTCATTCGGTTTATTCCTGAATGTCCGTTTTGTAAGGATGACATTCTTGTCATCTGGTCTCGGTTCAAATGTCCATGTCTTATTTCTCTCAATCTTCTCAATCTCTTTATTCATAGCACTAATCCATTCATCATTATCAAATGTAACATTGACAGATTTTGGCTCAAAATCACAAATTAGACATCTTGTGTCTAGAGACTTACTTCTGGTTCTCATATCAGCCTTCTTGTCTCCTATGATATGGTTTTGTGGATGGTTTCTTCTAACATATCTGGTAAGTATAGGTTTAGCTCTTTGTCTATCATCTTGATCATCATTTTTTCCTTCAATCTGATCTCCATCACTTGGTACATCATCTTAAGCAATATCCTCATTATCAATATTTGCAGCCTGATGCTCGGGTGCAATAATCTATTGCTCGGGAGCTCTACATTATTGCTCAGGTAGAGTGTTAGGTTCTTCATTATAAACAAACCTGTTGTAGTCCTCTGGTTCTTTTGTGCTTTCCTTTTCATTCTTCTCTGCAAATTCATCTATCTTTATATTTGCACTTTCACTATCACTATCTTTTCTCATAGTGTGTTTATGACTTGATTTACTTATTCTCAAAGAAGATTTGAATGTAGACTCTATGTTTGGTAAGACACTATTATCAAATTTGTTCATCTCAAATGAAATCAGTCTTCTAAGCAAACTATCTAGAGTAACATTATTATTTGCTACTGCTCTCATTTCTTATATGGAAGATAATCTAATAGCATAAATAGGCAGTAACGTTCTTAGAATTTTACTTACCATTGAATCTTCATCTAGTACACCTCCAACTCCTTAGATAGCATTGACTACCTATTTTATTCTTGTGCTATATTGTGTGATGTTTTCACCTTCTTTCATTTTGAGATCATCAAACTTTCCTCTAAGACTTTATGCCTTGGCTCTCAGAACATTTTTATCACCACCATGTACAAGCTTCAATTTTCCCACATCTGCTTTGCAGTTGTGCATGCTTTGACATCTTCAAATTCAGCATCGGAGAGTCCGAAAGCAAGCTCTATCATCATGCAGTTGTGCTCATGATTCTCTCTCATTTGTTCAACTGTGGGTGCTCCTGTGGGAAGCACATATTCAATATCTAAGTATTGAGTAACATCATTTCCAATACCTGATAAGTGGAGTCTTATTCTTCTTTGCCATGAAGCAAAGTTGTCTTTGTTCAATGTGGGCACATCTCGTCTGTTCATCTTGTAATATTTAGCTTAGGTTTTGAAACCTTCCTTCCAAGCACACAAGCTCTAATACCAATCGTTAGTAATAACTGAGAGGGGGGTGGGTTGGTGAATCAGTGGCCTCAAAAATTAATCCTTAAATCAACCCTTAAAACTTATTACCACTTTTAAGCCTCTATTTATATTCAGTCCTGTAAGATGAATGCCTTGAAATACTTATATCAAATTACTACTTGTCGGAATGCTTTGTAAAACCTTCTTCTGTATGTTTGCCAATAAACAGTCTTCCTATTTACCGAAACACAGTAAATAACTAGTGTATACCGATCAATCCAGAATTACTTATGTGAAATGAAAAATAATAAAGTAATGACCCATAAACACATGACACATAAATATTTAACGTGGAAACCCTGTTAAGGCAAAAACCACTGGGACTAGTACCCCAAATTTTCACTCTTCTGAAGTGAGCTCGATTAAGAGCCAACCCTGTTAAAGGTTACAAACACACTGTTAGGTGTGACCTTGTTAGAGGATTTAAAAGAATAGTTTGTCACTTAGTATATGGCATCTAATGCTACCATCCTTGATCATACACTCACTTGGCATGTCAATAGGTATCAAGCATACCCAATGGTACTTTGTATGATCAAAATTTTTGATACTCCTTGGGATGTATCTCAATTATAAAATACTTTTAAGTACTGCTCGGTTAAGAGACTTGACACTTCAATGGTTAAACTGAAACAATAAGGTGATTTGTTCACATATAAAACTAGAATTGCAGATTTTTAGATCTATTGTAAGTGCATTACCTCTTTGATCAATACAATCAATTCAATACCTTTGCTCCACACTATTCTGCTCTGTGTTGTTGTCTCACTGTTCTTCAGTGTTTACAGAATTTAGCTCTTTCCTCAGCTTGTATGATCAGGTCTAAATTATGAAGACTCTCTTCTCCTTCAGAATCTCTTCAGCATCTATTCTCTTGTCACTCCCCTTATTCATAATGAATAAGCTTGTCTCTTATATAGACATGATTTCACCATTTATTGTCTTTCTCGATCTTGGTGTGATCCATAATTCTCACCAATTAGATTTAAATAAAAGCTCCAGTTTTATCTCATAGAGATCTTCTTTCCAACAGGAAAAATCAGATTTAAATCAATCACTTATCTCTGGCTTTATCTTGTTGATTAAAAAAATGATAAGTATCAGTTAAGTCTATTTTTAGCTCTTTACAGTTAAGCATTTTGTCATTTCTGAACTCTCTATTCTTGTCGGTCAATACTTTAGTTAGTTTTCAATGATAATTGAATGTTTCGTCAGTGTGACTTCAGTTGTCTTCTGGATCTATGTCCGTCGGGCAACACTGTAATTCTGTCTGTCGGGTTATACTATGCTTTGCTCATCAGAAATACTGTGACTTTGCTCATCAGTAATGTTGTGCATTTGCTTGTCGGGTAACACTGTGACTTTGCTCTTGTTGATTTACTCTGACCACCGGTGTGCACTTCATTGGTGTATATAGTCACTTTGTGAATACTTGACTTAGATGCATTACTGATAGCATAGCCTTTGATTCATTAGTTCTTTGAAGTCTTTGGCAGTATGTCCATGACCATATAGATTATATCAAGTTGACATCAATGACAATATAATACATTAACTAATTTAATGCCTTGCATGATCACCAACTTAACATCATCAAACATTCAATCAGTTATAGTTCATCATGCCCATCCGAAAGTCTTTCCAAACCGACTCCTCAAATCCCTTCAACATTTTTTGAAGAAGGCAGTTTTCCACACTTGGCAGATTTTTTACAAAGGCTAAAGTTCGGCCTTTCGGCCTGTACAGTTTTTGACCTTTCAGCCTTTGAAACATTTCGGCCTTTAAGATTTTTTGGCCTTTTGGCCTCCGAAAGGGCCAAAACTTTCGGGCCTCCATAGTTAGATATCAACACTTAGCATTTTGGGGCACTTAAAGGGTTCTCTATTAGTTCCCACCACATAGAGAACCTGAGATGAAGAATCCAAGGCAGAACTCAAAGATCAAGAGGAAAACTTCAGTTTCATGCAGGGAAACCCTATCTACTTTCTCTCTCTTTTATTGATGAGTTTGATCCTTCTTGCGTAGACAAACTAATTGTAAATGGATTTAAAAATCCATGAAATTTGCTTTGTATCAGTTAGCAGTAGTTTCCTTTCAACAAAGTCTTAGTTTTAGCTTATGTTCATTAATTTAGACTCTCTGATGCCCTAATTTTGGCATTCAGAGTTTGCAAATCGAAACTCTGTATATTGTAATCAAAATCAATGTAATAGGGTTAGATTCTTAATACAATAAAGATCTACATTTGGTGCCTCATTCGTGGTGTGTTAATTGTTGCTACCTATGTGAAATTGGTGAATGTGTGCATACCCGTTCATTGTTTTCAAAGAGCCAATTGTTTTGTTGTGTTTTGAATCTGCGTTCTTTTAGTTGGAGTTTTTTGTTAGCTAAGTTACCTTATTGTGACAAATGCATGGAGGATATCATTTGGTGGACTTTACGATAAATCTGTCTCATGTGTGAACATGTTTTGGTGGCTTCAAATTTGATAGGTTTTGAAAATCTTGCATGATCAAATACATTTTTTCTCCAAACAATTGCATCCATCAAGTATAGAATTGTGACATTGTTTGATTTATACTTCGTGGGTTTGTTCCAAATCTCTCCATAATTCAATTCGCAAGGGAAGGTCGATAATGGCTTATGGTCGTTAGGATTTTATTTTCAGCAAGTTTATTTCATTTCTTGTTACCCTACTCTTCTAAATTCTATTGTAAATTTGAAAGTTACTATCTCAAAAAAATACTAAATTGCATATTTAATTAAACACCAATCTTGCTAAATCAAAAAATACCAAAAAATTAATAAAGTTGGTTTGCAGTTTGATGTCTTGAACATACCAGCAAAGGCCTCCTTGTGAACATTCACATTTATCTTCAACTGAGTAACCAAGTAGGTTGTGACCCAACCCCAGAGAACCTTGGGGATAACTTTGTTATTCTTTCAAGAGAGGAAATCGAATCTCGAAATCCTAGCTGTTGACTTGTGTAAAAATGATGTTCAACAGAAGTGGCACTAGGAGGGTCAAAAGACTAAAAAACTAGATAACATTGGATCCTTTTCTCCAGAACGGTTTGAGCAAGTACTTAGATACTCTCCAAAAAGAGGTGAGTTCATTGAACTCACTCACCATCGAAGAGATCGCAGCGACAAAGGGAAGACAAGGGAGAACTCCTCTCACCATCCTTCTGAGTCACAGGACCCACTTGGACAACAATCACACATTGCTACCCTGACTGTAGCCATAAACCAAAATCAAAATCAGAACATGCAAAATCATAATTTGCAACAACTTTGTCAGATGGCTTTCTTCGCCAACGCACAGAGTTCACCATTAAATTTTGTTGGGAAGCTCCATGAATTGCCTAAAAATCTGGAGAGGTTTTGCACACGTTTCGTATATGGTGAATCAAGGATAATAGAAGAGCATGTCCATGCCTTCAAAGAAATTTGAAACCATAAGGAGATTGCCCACCAAGATGTTGTCTATCGTATTTTCCCATACACCTTGGGGGAATTTGCATACAACTAGTACTTGAATTTACCAAGGGGATCTATCTCTACATGGAACGAGTTTGAAACCAAATTTCTCAATCAATTCAAGTTGTATGTAGATCCAGCTGCAATACATCACTAGTTCATAATAACAAGAAAGGACCCTAAGGATCCCATCGCTATGTTCAATCATCATTTCCATAAAATGCATGAAAAGCTGGAAGCTCCTTACATCATACTAGAGGAAGCTGTCATACAAGTTTACCTCAAATCTTTGGATCCCTTAACCTCTATCTTTCTAACAAGACTCCCGCCTATGGATAGACACACAATGGAAAAGGTGTATAATGAGACCATAACATTCACACAACAAATGGATCTGCAAGAAGGGAACTTCACAACCATGCCCATCATGAACAATGTTGCTGCCCCACATCCATTTTCCACAAATAGTCAATCTTTAGCCACTCATCCACATCCGCTAAATATGATTCTAACACAACCATTTGCATCCTTACCACCATCCATCACTTACCCCGATTACGAGGCTCACAAAAAAACATTTTTAGAACAAAGAGTTGTATCGTAACTTGAACCCGATACTCATTTAGCCTCCGAATTGGATGCCATGAAGAAGACCTTGTCCCAACTCATGAATGAGCTCACTCGGATGAAATTTAATCCTTCTCAAAACCAAAGTGGGTACCAAGGAGCACCGGATGGTCTGAATTCTTATCCCCACAATCAGAATCAAAGTTTTAATGCTCACAACAATAACAACAATACATAGGATAAGTCATTTGGGCAGCAAAGACCGAATAGACGATGGAACACCCAACCTAACAATGGTAGTATACCGACAGACAATGATAACACCTATGAAGCTACATAGGCCAATTTTTTTAGGGCTCCAAATCCATGCCAAAATGACAACAAATATGGAAATAACTCCCATAATCCGTATCCCCAAGATCCAGGAGAGCCACCCATCCAATTCAACATCATGATGTTTGACTCTTATGAATCTAGAAATGGAGAAAATTTGGGCCCTTGTTTGGGAGAAGAAGATTTCATATTCCCATTCCAAAAGGAAAATGAGCCTGAATACTCAAAATTCCATGCCTTCCAGAATGATCATTGAAACTCCTACAATCTACAGAGTCAGAAGGAACCTATGACAGATAGCATACCTCCGAGTAAATAGTCAACTCCACCAGATCCCCAAGCAAGCAATAATCATATGCCACCAAGAGGTCTAAATGCTTCTGCTTCATCCCCACCAAATACGTTCCCTAGTTATAGGAGCCTGACATGGTCAAATGACAAATATAGTGCAGTTGAAGAGCTAAAGAAAACCAAGGCGAACATATCCATGTTTGAGGTGCTTCAAGGTTGTCCTTCTCAAATAGAAGCCCTCTTGAAATCCCTTTACCATTCAAACCAAGGCACAACAAGAAATAAAACAAAGACTACCTCCAATGTCAATGCTTTTGAAGCTTTCCCAGCTATGTTCAAAGATAAGATAGAGGTACCACCATTCCTACTCAGTCTGTAGATATTCGGGAAAAACCTACACAATTGCCTGATTGATTCTGGAGCATCTAGCAACGTCATGCCATTATCTATCTGTCAGAAACTAGGAATGGTCCCACAAACTACAAACATAGTAGTAATCCAGCTTGACAAGACAAAATTCAAGGTAATTGGTGTTCTCAAGGACGTGCACATCCAACTAGTTGTTGACCCAAGGATACAAGAATACATTGATGTGCACGTAGTTGATATTCTTGAAACTTATGGGATGCTACTAAGCAGAGAGTGGACCAAATGCTCGAGAGGGTGGTTGTCCACAGTTTTCACGTAGTTATGGTTACCATGGAAGGGACTGAATAACCAAATCAAGATCGATGTTGAGCCTAAGTTAAGAAAGATGATCACTAAATATAATGCTCCTAATGAAGTCATGTTCACCCATACTGACCTAGGCACTTATTGGATGGATGAGATTTTCATGTTCCAAATCAGGGAAGTTGAAGAATAAAGCCATAGCCTGGTGCAAGGCCTATTGGAACCCAAAATCCATGAAGACATCTTTCAAGGTTTCATAGACAATATAACAACAAGCATTCAACACCTAGGGAAGGATGTAGACCCTAATATCCTTATGCTTCTAGGATAATATAGGTTACATGAGGAAAGTCACTCAGAATTCACATGCTCCAATTGCCAAGATGCACTATCTCAAGTGCTGACCCAAATTGCTTTACCCGTCAAGGCACTAAAGGAGCCTAAAGCAGAAAAGGAAACCCATGAAGCAGAAAAGGGAGGTGACTCTACGATTAGGACAGATGACTTATTAGACACAGACACCCTGACCGAAAGTCAAGACAGTGGGTCAGATCTAGACACCAGCACCCCACATCAAACTTATTCAGTGACTAGAGTACATCAAACGATGGAGCATGTCTTCCATACAGAGAACCACAAGAAGATAAAAAGGGTGAAAGTTCCCAAGAGATGGGAAAGGGAGAATCAACTCCCCTGGATAGTGACAGAGAAAAGAAGCAACAACCCCGAATAGAGGGACTCTCTAAAAGGGCTTTGGATGGTTCAAAACCCACAAAGCAATACCAGATATGGAAATTACACTTCGATGGTTCCAAATGAAAACAAGGAGGAGTGGGGATTGAGCTCATAAATTTTAGAGGTAATTCTATTTATACTGCATACATATTGCAATTTTAGTGCACTAACAATGTTGCAGAGTATGAAGCATTGGTCCAAGGACTCCTCCAAGCCCACGAAAAAGGGATAAAAGCATTAACAGTAGGAGATTCATAACTGGTCATCAAGAAAGTCTGTAGTAAGTATTCTTGCAATGATAAAATGCTTTCAGCCTACTGAAACAGGGCGTGGGACTTGATTAATGACTTTGAAGCATTCAACATTAAGGCCATCCCACGAAGGAAGAACATGGTAGCCGATGCCCTATCCGTATCCTCTAGTTCGCTACATCCAATGGAGAAGTTTAAACTAAAGAAGTTCTTAGTTGAACTTGTTGCAGCCCCGACCATACTGGACAACATTACCAATTTCCAAGTCTTTCAAGATGACCAACACATCCTAGAGTTCATCATGTGTGCAGGAGTTTTCAAGAAACAAATTATAGATGAAGATAAAGAAGAGGCAAAATAAGAAGTTATTATGGAAGTTCCTGATGATCAAGACATCATAAACCTAAGGAACAATTCCATACCCAAAGGAATGGGGGAACTAGAGAGGATTTTTGACAATGATGAAACCACTATGAAAAGACGTCCAAACATACCAGCTAATGGCAAAGAATATGAATCATACAAACTTGGCATCGAAGACGAGCTGAGAGAAGTTCACATTGGTAATGTGTGTACCAAAGAGGAGAAATATGAGATGATCCACCTCCTTTCTGAGTATCGAGACGTCATATCTTGGAGTTATGAAGAATTGAAAACATACGACACTTCAGTCATTCTGCACAATATCCCACTAAAACCAAAGTCTAAACCATTCCACCAACGTCAACGGCCCGTTAACCCCACTATGGAGTCCTTGATACAAAAGGAAGTTTAGAAAAAACTAGATGTAAGAATCATATTCCCTATATGACACTCTACATGGGTGGCAAACTTAGTACCCGTAAGAAAGAAAACTGGTGAGATCTGACTGTGCGTGGACTTCCAAAACCTGAACAAAGCCTCTCAGAAAGATAACTACCCACTCTCATCTCTGGATGAAGTGTTGCAGATAGTTAATGGGTTTCAAATGATGTCCTTCCTAGATGGTTATTCTAGGTACAACCAAGTAATGGTATATGAAGAGGATAGGATGAAAACAATGTTCATAACCAAATGGGGAACATTCACTTACCAACAAATGCCCTTCGGTCTAATTTACGTCAGGGCCACTTTCCAGAGGGAAATGGACATAGCTTTCAAGGGGCTGGTTGGAAAATGTATTATCATCTACATAGATGATCTCACACTCTTGTCAAAGCAAAGAGCATACCACATAAATTATCTTAGAAAGTTCCTTCAAAGATGCAGGAAATTTGGGATTTCTCTCAATCCCAAGAAATGTGTGTTCAAGGTAACTAAAGGCAAGCTGTTGGGACGCATCATTTCAAAAGAAAGGATAGTCATAGACCCTGAAAAGGTGGAAGCCATTCTAAAATTGACACCGCCTCATAGCCACAAGGAGAGAAAATCTTTCTTTGGGAAGATTAACTTCGCGAGGAACTTCATCAGTGGGTTTGCAGAAATAGTCAAACCCTTGAACGACATGCTCAAGAAGGATGCCAAGATTGAGTGGACTATCCCAGTTAAGAAATCCTTTGAGGAGATAAAGGGTGTGATTGCTACCTCCCCTATCCTTGTCAACCTTGACTACACCATCCCTTTCAAAGTGTATTCTTTTGCACCAGAACACTCATGTGCAAGTATCCTCACTCAGAAGAAACACGGTGAGGATGAAAGAACCATAGCATTCATTAGTTTCCCCTTTAAGGATGCTGAGATCATGCACCCAAACCTGGACAAACAATATTTTTCTCTCGTCAAAGTGGTGAAGAAGTTTCACCACTACATCTTGAGGATAAAATTCTTCGGGATAGTCCCTGACGCAGCTATGAAGTCTTTGTTGATGCAGAATGAGCTAGGAGAGTGAAGAGGGAAATGGATGGAAATCCTACAAGAGTTTGACCTAGAAATACAACTGATGAGACTAGTAAGGGGCCAAGGCCTAACAAAACTGATCTCTGAAGTGGAGGAAGGTCTAGTATGCCAAACTTACACCGATCAAGGTGTGATTACTGATATATGGCATCAAGACATAGTCTACTACCTACTACAGAATTGCTACCTAGAGGGGATGAAAAACTCATAGAGAAGGCCTTGAAAATCAAAAGCAACTCCTACATGCTGAAGAATAGCCAGTTGTATAAACACAATTATGAGGGTTTGTACCTCAGGTGCCTAGATGGGCTCGAAGCAAAGCAAGTCCTAGCAGATTTTCATGATAAATATGGGACAGGGCACGATTCAGCCGAGGAAACCTCTCACCAGATCTTGAGGGTAGGATATTTTTGGCCAACCTTATTTGAAGACACTAGAGAACATGTAATATCATGCCATACTTTCCAAACAAATGCAACTCAGGAGAGAAATTTGAAGTTTCCCTTGCAGCTGGTATATGAGGTACATCGGCTTGCCCAATGGGGTTTGAATTTTGTTGGAGTGATCAACCCCCCTTTGTCTGCAAGACACAAGTTTATTCTGATAGCTACCGATTACTACACACATTGGACAAAGGCCCAAGCATTGAATAATTGCACCACAAAGGTAGTGACCAAGTTCCTAGAGGAGTGCATTATAACCAAGTTCAGAATGTCATGCTATCTGGTATGTGACAATGCTCCCTCTTTCTCATCTGCCTCGCTCACACAATGGGCCTTTGAAAATTAGGTAATCCTAAAATTCTCCTCCAATTATTATCCCCAAGGCAACGGAGTAGCAAAGTCTACCAACAAGAACTTGACAACAGTGGTCAAACATCTCCTAGATGACAGTCCCCAGGATTAGCACACATAACTAAAGTATTCCCTATGGACCGACCGGGAGAGGATCAAGAACTCTTTGGGGACATCCCCATACCAATTAGTTTATGGCTTGCAATTGGTCTTCCCTATGAACTTTAAAGTCCCAATCTTGATATTTATGGACCAATACGTGGGAGGCAAAGATCGAGTACAAGTCAGACTTATGAAACTCCTCAACCTGGAAGAGAAGAGACCTTTGGCCCTGAAGAATGTATTGAAGCACCAGACCATCATCAAGTGATGGTTCAACAAGAGAGCCACCATTAAAGCCTTCATGATCTCTGACCTTGTCCTTATGTGGGACAAGGTGAAAGAAAAGCCGGGCAACCACACCAAATTAAAAAAATTGTGGACAGGCCCCTGTTAGATATTAGAGATCTTAGGAGAAAGCACTTAAATGGACTAGGACATGATTTGGTTCTGTGGATGATTCCTTCTAGAATATCTTTCAAGTAAAGGTTCAGCTCTTTGTCTATCAGCTTGATCATCATTTTGTTCTTCATTATGTTCTCCATCACTTTGTGCATCATTTTGAGCAATATTCTGATCGTCGGTATTTGTAGCCTAATGCTCGGGTGTAATGATCTGTTGCTCGGGAGCTCTACATTATTGGTCAGGTAGAGTGTCAGGTTCCTCAATGTAAGTAAACCTATTGTATTCCTCTGGTTCTTTAGTGTTTTCTTTTTCATTCTTCTCTGCAAATTCATCTATGTTTACATTTGCACTTTTAACAATTTTGTTAGAGGCTTTATTTAGACATTTATAAGCCTTTCTCTTGGTAGAATACCCTAGAAATATTCCTTCATCACTCTTGGATTCAATTTTTCCATTTCTATCATCTTTTAAGATATAACATTGACTGCCAAAATTTTTGAAATAACTTACATTGGGTGTGTATCCATACCATAGCTCACAAGGTGTCTTTTTGGTGTCTTTCTTCAATTGTACTCTGTCCAATGTGTAAATAGCAGTACTGAGAGTTTATCTCCAGAAGATTTGGGTGATGCCTTTCTTTATCATCAGTGTCCTTGCACAATCAACTATGGATATCTTCCTTCTTTCAACAATTCCATTTTGCTGTGGTGTTCTCGGTACAGAGACCTGTCTTTTGATTCCATGCTCATTACAAAAGTTAGTGAATTCATCTAAAATAAATTCCCCTCCTCTATCCGATCTTAAGAATTTTAGTTCCTTACCACTTTGTTTCTCAACCATTGCTTTGTACCATTTAAACATCTTAAATGCTTCTGATTTATCTTTTAGAAACATATCTGTCATCATTCTAGAGTAATCATCAACAAAGAGAATAAAATATCTATCACCATTGTAACTCTTTTTTCTCACAGGTCCACATAAATTAATATGGACTAATTCTAGAATGGCATCAGATGTATGGGTTTTGCTTTTGAAACTAGACTTTGTCATCTTACCTTTTTGACAATTTTTGCACATGATATTGTCAGGCTTAGTCATCGTCGGTAAGCCTCTTACATTTCTCTTTTTACTTATCTTTATCATGTCATCAAAGTTTACATGACACAATATTTTGTGCCACAACCATATATCTTCATTTCTAGCCATTGAGCAAGTGGTGTTAGTATCATTGAGATAGAATAAGTTACCTTTTGTTTGCTCACCAGTACCAATCAGATTTCCTGATTCATTGAAGATCTTTGCCTTCTTATTTTCAAATGCTACTCTATGACCTAAATTATTCAACTGAGAAACACTCAATAGATTATAATTCAATGCTTCCACCCAATAAACATTTTCACATTTTATCAGGTTATTCAACATTATAGTTCCTCTACCTTCAACTAAACAAGGTGTATCATTACCCATTCTTACTGAACCACCATTGTAGTATTCAAAAGTCTCAAACTTTTGTTTGTCACCAGTCATATGGTGAGTGCAGCCACTATCTATGATCCAGACATCATTTTTAATAACTTTAGATAGGAGTGCAGTTTCTACATACCTTTCTTCATATTCATCTGAATCATCTTTTACTGCCACAAACACCATCTCGATGTCTTCATCAAATTTGGTGTCGGTATCTTCCTCTTTGAATTTAGCTAGGTAACTGGCCTCCTTTCCTTTGTCCTTGTAGTCTTGGGTATCTCTTCTTTCTGATTGTCGGTTGCTTCTATAATCACCTCTGTCAAACTTCTTTTCAAATGACCTATCATTACTTCTGTCATCTTTTCTTCTGTTAGGACATCTTGTAGCAAAGTGTCCAATCTCTTTGCAATTAAAACAAACAAGTGGTAATTTTCCTTTGTATTTACCTTTGCCTCTCTGCATTCTTCTATCCATAAGTGCTTCAATTTCAACAAGATCTTCTTCTTCACTTTCACTATCACTATCTTTTCTCATAGTGTATTTATGACTTGATTTACTTATTCTCAAAGAAGATTTGAATGCAGACTCTATGTTTGGTAAGACATTGTTATCAAAGTTGTTCATCTCAAACAAAATCAGTCTTCCAATCAAAATATCTAGAGTAACATTGCTATTTTCTACTGCTCTCATTTCTTGTATGGAAAATAATCTAATAGCATAAGTAGATAGTAAGGTTCTTATAATTTTACTTACCACTGTATCTTCATCTAGTACACCTCCAAATCCTTGGATAGCATTGACTACCTCTTTGATTCTTGTGTTGTACTGTGTGGTGTTTTCACCTTCTTTCATTCTGAGACCATCAAACTTTCCTCTAAGGCTTTCTGCCTTGGCTCTCAGAACATTTTTATCACCACCATGTACAAGCTTCAATTTTTCTGACATCTGCTTTGCAGTTGTGCATGCTTTGACATCTTCAAATTTAGCATCGGAGAGTGAGGAAACAAGCTCTATCATCATGCAATTGCGCTCATGATTCTCTCTCATTTGTTCAACTATGGGTTCTCCTATGGGCAACACATATTAAATGTCTAAGTATTGAGTAACATCATTTCCAATACCTGATAAGTGGAGTCTTATTCTTCTTTTCCATGAAACAAAGTTTTCTTTGTTCAACTTGGTCACATCTCGTCTGTTCATCTTGTGATATTTAGCTTAGGTCTTGAAACCTTCCTTCTAAGCACACAAGCTCTGATACCAATTGTTAGTAGTAATTGAGGGGGGGGGGGGGGGGGGGGGAATCAGTGGNAGGGGGGGGGGGAGGGGGGGTGAATCAGTGGCCTCAAAAATTAATCATTAAATCAACCCTTAAAACTTATTACCACTTTTAAGCCTCTAGTTATATTCAGTCCTATAAGATGAATGCCTTGAAATACTTATATCAAATTTCTACTTGTCAAAATGCTTTGTAAAACCTTCTTCTGTATGTTTACCGATAAGCAGTCTTCCTATTTACTAAAACATAGTAAATAACTAGTGTATACCAATCAATCTAGAATTACTTATGTGAAATGCAAAATAATAAAGTAATGACTCATAAACACATGACACATAAATTTTTAACTTGGAAACCCTGTTAAGGGAAAAACCACTGGGACCGATACCCCAAATTTTCACTCTTCTGAAGTGAGCTCGGTTAAGAGCCAACCCTGTTAAAGGTTACAAACACACTATTAGGTGTGACCTTGTTAGAGGATTTAAAAGAATAGTTTGTCACTTAGTATCTGGCATCTAATGCTAGTAATCCTTGATCATACACTCACTTGGCCTGTCAATAGGTATTGGGCATATCCAATGCTACTTTGTATGATCAAAATTTTTGATACTCCTTGGGATGTATCTCAATTACAACAGACTTTTAAGTCCTGCTCGGTTAAGAGACTTGATGCTTCAATGGTTAAACTAAAATAGTAAAGTGATATGTTCACATATACAACTAGAATTGCAGATTTTCTAATATATTGTAAGTGCATTACCTCTTTGATCAATATAATCAATTCAATACCTTTGCTCCACACTGTTCTACTTTGTGATGTTGTCTCACTATTTGTCAGTGTCTGCAGAATTTAGCTCTATCCTCAGCTTGTATGATCAGGTCTAAATGAAGACTTTCTTCTCCTTCAGAATATCTTTAGCATCTATTCTCTTGTCACTCCCCTTATTCATAATGAATAAGCTTGTCTCTTATATAGACATGATTTCACCATTTCTTGGCTTTCTTGATCTTGGTGTGATCCATAATTCTTGCCAATTAGATTTAAAGCAAAACTCTAGTTTTATCTTGTAGAGATCTTCTTTCCAACTGGAAAAATCAGCTTTAAATCAATCACTTATCTCTGGCTTTATCTTGTTGATTAAAACAATGATAAGTATCAGTTAAGTCTATTTTTAGCTCTTGACAGCTAAGCATTTTGTTGTTTCAGAACTCTCTATTTTTGTCGGTCAATACTTGAATTAGTTGTTGGTGATAACTGACTGTTCCGTCGGTGTGACTTCAGTTGTCTTCGAGATCTTTGTCCATCGGGCAACACTGTATTTCTGTCCGTCAGGTTACACTGTTCTTTGCTCGTTGGGCAACACTGTGACTTTGCTCATCGGTAATGCTATGCATTTGCTTATCGGGTAACACTGTGACTTTTCTCTTGTTGATTTACTTTGACCATCGGTGTATATAGTCACTTTGTGAATGCTTGACTTATATGGATTATTGATAGCATAGTCTTTTATTCATTGGTTCTTTGAAGTCTTTGGCAGTATGTCCATGACCATACAGATTATATCAAGTTGACATCAATGACAATACAACACATTAACTGATTTAATGCCTTGCATGATCATCAACTTAACATCTTCAAAAATTCAATTAGTTATAGTTCATCATGCCCATTCGGAAGTCTTTCCAAACAGACTCCTCAAATCCCTTCAGCATTTTTTGAAGAAGGCAGTTTTCCACACTTGGCAGATTTTTTTATAAAGGCTAAAGTTTGGCCTTTCGACCTATACAGTTTTCAGCCTTTCGGCCTTCAAAAATTTTTGGCCTTTCGGCTTTTTTAGCCTTTTGGCCTCCAAAAGGGATGAAAATTTTGGGCCTTCAGAGTTAGATATCGACACTTAGCATTTTGGGGCACTTAAAAAAGTTTTGGAGGAGAGGTCGGGGTCCAAAATTCTGAGTGTTTCCAGCGAGATCACTTTTTTGCATGGAGTTTAAACTCTAGATTAGATGGGTGCCCAGTTGGAGTTCATTTTTGAAATACTAAGGGTCCTTTATCAGTTCCCACCACATAGAGAACCTTAGATGAAGAATCCAAGGCAGAACTCAAAGATCAAGAGGAAGACTTCAGTTGCATGCAGGGAAACCCTATCTCCTTTCTCTCTCTTTTCTTGATGAGTTTGATCCTTCTTGTGTAGACAAACTGATTGTAAATAGATTTAAAAATCTATGAAATTTGCTTTGTATCAGTTAGCAGTAGTTTCCTTTCAACAAAGTCTTAGTTTTAGCTTATGTTCATTAATTTAGACTCTCTGATGCCCTAATTTTGGCATTTAGAGTTTGTAGATCGAAACTCTATATATTGTAATCAAAATCAATGTCATAGGGTCGGATTCTTAGTACAATAAAGATCTACATTTGGTGCCTCATTCATGGTGTGTTAATTGCTGCTACCTATGTGAAATTGGTGAATGTGTGCATACCCATTCATTGTTTTCAAAGAGCCAATTATTTTGTTGTGTTTCAAATCTGCATTCTTTTAGTTAGAGTTTGATGTTAGCTAAGTTACCTTGTTGTGACAAATGCATGGAGGATATCATTTGGTGGACTTTATGATAAATCTGTCTCATGTGTGCACACGTTTTGGTGGCTTCAGATTTTATAGGTTTTGAAAATCTTGCACGAGCAAATACATTTGTTCTCCAAGCGATTGCATCCATCAAGTATAGAATTGTGACATCGTATGATTTATACTTCATGGGTTTGTTCCAAATCTCTCCATCATTCAATTTGCAAGGGAAGGTTGAAAATGGCTTATGTCCGTAAGGATTTTATTTTCAGCGAGTTTATTTCATTTCTTGTTACCCTACTCTTCTAAATTCTATTGTAATTCTGATAGTTACTATCTCAAAAAACTACAAAATTGCATATTTAATTAAACACCAATCTTGCTAAATCAAAAAATACCAAAAAAAGTACTAAAGTTGTTTTGTAGTTTGATGTCTTGAACGTACCAGGAAAGGCCTGCTTGTGAACATTCACATTTATCTTCAACTGAGTAACCAAGCAGGTTGTGACCCAACCCCGGAGAACATTGGGGATAACTTTGTTATTCTTTCAAGAGAGGAAATCAAATCTCAAAATCCTAGCCATTGACTTGTGTAAAAATGACGCTCAATAGATGTCTTCATCACTCTTAGGATCAAACTTAATAGTGTCATCATCCTTCTTAATGTAACATATACTACCAAATAATTTGAAATACTTAACATTAGGTGAGTGACCATACCATAGCTCATAGGGTGTCTTATTTGTTCCTTTCTTTACTTGCACCTGGTTCAGTGTGTAAACAACAATATTGATTGCTTCTCTCCAATACATCTTCGATGCTTCACCTTGAATCAATATAGTCCTTGCAACATCCACTATAGTTATGTTCTCCCTATATGCAACACCATTTTGTTGTGGAGTCCTTGGTGTAGAAATTTGTCTCTTGATTCCATTATCTTCATAGTACTTAAATTTTTTGTAGAAGTAAACTCACCTCCTCTATCGGACCTTAAGCATTTCAAATTCTTCCTAGATTCTTTCTCAAACAGTTCCCTGAATGCTTTGAATTTATGGAATGCATCATACTTCTCCTTCAAGAAAGTTACCCACATCATTCTAGAATAGTAATCAGTAAATAGTATGAAATATATTTCACCTACGTAACTCCTTTATCTCATAGGCCCACAAAGATTAGTATGCACCAAATCAAGTATGCTTTCAGACGAAAAAGACTTGCGTTTGAAAGTCTAGAACTAGTTTACTTACCCAACTGACATTCTTTAGACATCATGTTGTCTGGTTTGATTGATTGAGGCAATCCCCTAATTCCATTATTCTTACTTACTGTGTATATAAAAATATACCTTCATGAAATTAGTTTTCTAACTAGTTCAAATCAATGAGAAATCCAAATTTTAAGCTATTGAATCAAATAATCAAAGCAATAAACATTCCATGGTTCTCTATCTATAAGTGCTACTTAAATGCTCTCAGCTTAGCATCCATTAGTGATAGTCCTAGAATTAGAAAATGATGTGATTATGCCCTATTTTAGCTCAATTATACTAAAATGCTTCAATTATGACCACTATTATGCAAATTCAACAATAAAACTCTATGCTTATGAGATGAATTGCCTATAGTAAGGATGCTCTAAATGATGAATGTAAAGTGGTAATTTGCTCTTAAAAAGCATGCTATTTAAAGGATTTGCCAAGGGTAGGGGGTAGAGTTAGGTTAACCATGATTAGAGATAAGTTAGGTTAATGGTTTCAAATATTGGGACAAAATGGATGGTCAAGATAACAAATGAAAATTGGATGGTTGATATAGCAAAACCTCTTGAGTGATCCATGTGAGCTTAATTTCTCATTCTCATTGGTTGATTTTTTGTCCCATGTGGTGGTTGAGAATAAATGAGAATTAATTAATTGATTTAATTGATTTGTTTTAGCAATGTGCACCCTTGAAGGGGTTGAAGTTAATTTGATTTAACTATACAATTAATTGATTAAAATCAATTGTATGATTAATTGATCTTTTTTATTTAATTAAACCAAAGGCTTTGATTATTTACTCACTTTGCTCTTTGCTTGACCAAAAATAGGTGTCTACAAATCCCCCTCTTTGAATCAATGTGCAAAGCGCGTTGGTTCAAAGAATGTTCAATGCTTGATTAACTGATGTCTGATCGGATCTTGATGATTGATTCGCTGATGCCACTAATTTGATGAAGAACCTGATATGATGTCTTGATGTGAAAAAAAACTTGATTGAGATGCCCCACTGATGATGATTTCAAAAAATTTAATGCCCCAAATTTGATTCACTGATTTCCTGTCGTGATGATATCTTGCCCCTTCAGAAATGAAAGCAAAATTGACCTCGAAAATTTATTGTATGATAGATCTCAATTATGATTTGATTTTTGATAATGTGATGTTTGAAAAATGCCTCAGTTAATGAATTTTAAACCCTTTTGACAACATAAAGGTTAAAATACCCTCCTTTTAGGTCAAAAAGGTATATATAGGGGTAAAATATCATTTTCACTATTCACTTTCACTTTTTACCCTCTTGAGCTCTAAGTTGACTGAGTGACCTGATTACGATGGTGATCTCAATTTGAGATCATAGGTTTGAGCGAGGGCGCAGATTCCAACATCTAGCAGATTACAGACTTCTGGTGAGTATCTGAATCCTTCTTTGTTGACCAATTTGATGAATCACAACATTTTTTTTGAATTTTTAGACGTTAAACTTTTAGGTTTTTGTATTTTTAAAGAAATAGCATGTAGCAACATGTTTTAGCGCATCCGCATAGAGATATAACACATAGATGAGTGTGAAATAGTGCATATAAATGATAGTCCTAGGTAATTTTTAGTGTGTAGGATTGATTTAGTAGCGCTTAGAAAACCCTAGTGCAAATCAATAAATATTTTAGTGCGTATGGTAGTTTGAATAGCGTGTGCCAAAAGAAATAGTGTGTACAAGCTATTGTAGCATGTTTGATGTGTTTAATAGTGCTTATTGATAGATGAAATAGCATGGGCACTTTTTAGTGCGTACAATAAGGTAAGATGATGCATAAGCTGCTTTGATGAAATACACTTGATTAAAAAGGTCATTTGATTTCTCGGAAGGTCTGATTAATCGAGTGATGGATATGGCCAGATGTTGTGATGAAAGACACGTGTTGTGATATTAGTTTGATCATGTTGATGAATGTTGTATAATGTCAATCTTGATTGGTTGATAGGATAACTGATGTTTTTCTGTCCTCATGATATAGAGTTAGGAAAAAAATTGATGTGCTCTAGGCGAGTGATAGGATAACTTGATTGAGTTGTAATGATCCACTTAGATGATGATACTAATATAATTTCACTTGATTTCAAAACATGTTTAGTTCTGCAAGTTGTACATCCATGGATTACCTTCTTGGCCACTTGACATGGTTGATTTGTTGTCCACCTAGTAGAGACGAGTCATTGGTCTATGTGGTTTATCCTTCTTGCTGGAGATGCCTTAGTTCCATGTGAACCATGGTTTACTGACCCTTGGCACTCAGACCATAATACCTTCCACTTGTTGATAGGTGAGATGAGAGTCACCCTAGAGATTGTGTATAGATTATTTAGGATCTACACAGGGTGATCATATATATTACAATCAGGTTTATGATGATGCACCATGCAGAAACATCTTTGGCGATCATACTATTGGTGATGAGAGAATTCCCTGGGCACAGGTCATTTCATTCCCTCTACTTCCTACAATATTGGGATCATTGATAGGCAGATTCATGCTTCCTGATCGTCAAGGTCATGACTTTGTCGTTGGGTGGGACAGGATTATAGAGGACATGATTGCAGATCCTCAGAGGTTTGATTGAGGGTCATGTGTACTGGCATATAGTTATACCATGAGCTACACCATGTGGTTTACTGACAGGGTGTTGCACTTTCTATTGATGCAATTTTATTATAGTTATGGACATGAGAGCATATTCCGGTGACTAGAACCATTGCTGCCAGAGTCAGAGATCCTGGGTGGCCTTATGGTTACCTATATGAGGGAGTGATTGTCCACCCTCATCTAAGCAATATGGATTACTGGTGATGCATGCTAGATGATATGGATCAGGCTGTATGGCGATCACATCTTGGATGCGAGCCCTGGGAAAAGGATGATCTAGAGTTACGATAAATGTTCATGCCATGATAGATGATAGACCAAACTCCTTTGATTATTGAGAGGTTTTTCTTTTATAGATTCCTATGATAGTTCATCCATACTTAGGATATACCAAAGGGATTGGATTTGTATTTACGGGTACAAACATAGATATCCATATGGGGAGCACAGGTAGAGTACCATTATGATTGTGATGGGACATACATGATGCCACATATTGGTTGGGATATACAAGAGCATGTAGTGGATGCCAACATGAAAATTGATTATACATAGTGGTTTTCTCAACATCCATTCCCTCAGTACATAGATCTTGGTGAGCCTATTCCTGACATTGTTGATCACTTAGATGATGATGATTGCAGAGGTGGTGGTGGGAGAGGTGGTGGAGCGCCGAGATAGAGAGTGCAAAGGAGAGGTGGAGATGGAGGAAGATGGGGGTTAGTGATTGGTGGTGCTAGGGGTGGCGGTGGGAGAGTGAGGATGAGGGGTGGATGAGTTTAGATGAGAGGTGGCAGGGTACAAATGAGAGGTGGAGGGATTGTTGGCAGGGATCCTCCTCAAGTTGCACTAGAAGTTTGGGGTCAGTGGAAGTAGAGAGTATCTAGGAAGGTACATATAGCTCATTCTAGATAGGTTCCTTTGATTCTAGTGGCTCTAGAGATTCATGTTTCTCCTTAGGTCCCAAATACTTTGACTCAGGATGTTAGGGCTTTACAGGGGTATGACAATGATTAGTAGCTAGATGGATCAGTTTGCTACTATGATGTAGAGTTTCATGGTGTTTATGGCCCATAGGCCTAGTACAACTACAACTAGTCAGGTACCTCAGATAGATCCAAGCAGTTCAGCTGGTAGAGACATTGATGGAAGTGCTCCTTGGTGTGCTCACACAAACTTTCTAAGGAATCCACTTGTCCCCATATTATTAGGGTCCCATTCTCTCTCCTAGGACCCAAATAGTCTCAATTATCCAAGCCTAGGACTATCCTAACTCCACTCCAAGAGTTACTCTTCTTGTGTTTAACCTTGAAGGACAACTACCAATAGTTTTGTCTCAATGCTTCTCTCTAGATTGAAGGATTCTAGGCACAAATCCTTCATAACAACTTCACCAATGTTGCAAGGGTCATATTCACCATTAAAAAACTCCCTTTTCATCATTCCAACTCTATTGGAATGGGTCTTCAATCCCTAATTAGTCAAGTTCCCAAATTAACTCTCCGTTTGGTCCTATTAGGCCTAATTGTCCAATTAGCCCTATCCAGAGGGTTTTTATGGATTCTTTCCAAAAACTTGCAAATAACCCCCAAAAAAAACCTAGGATCCTGATACCCTTTTTGAAGACCTAAAATGTTTTCAAGGTCTTGGACTCCAAAGACATCCGTACACCAGTGTCCTAAAATGTAGGGCAAATAGGGCTATTTTGGCTCTTCACAAATAGTCTACTGATTTATACTTAGAAATACATCTAAAGGGATTGGAAAAGACCTTATCTAACAAATAGGGATCTATAGGACCCTAAAGCTTCATAAAACACACTTGGTTTATATCTCTCACACACACCCTTTCTTCTGTAGTCAAACTTATCTCTATCATGCACCTAACCGGATAGTCATTGCTCGCCCAGGGCATGCCTTTAAAATTAGCTAAATGGCTCTCCAAGCCTCCTACTTGAGTATGTACATTTTTCAAAGGTTCCCCTACCATATTCATCCACCCTTTGAAGATTTCCATAGTTGGATTCTATGGGGGAGCCATGAAACTAAAAATCACCTAAACTGTACCAACAACTACACTAATTCCTAAACAATTTACTAATTCTAACTAATCAGCTCAAAAAAACTTTATCATTGAATGGAAAAGTCTTATATCTACTCCTAATACATGGATCCAAAACTTTATTAAGCTTTTAAATCCATTAAAACACTTCTACCATCCAAGCAAGTTGACTGTTACAGAAAACCATAACACTATCTTCTATTCACTTTAAAAAAATTACCATACATTCTCCATACCTTAGTAATTGAGCCACAAGGTGTCTAAAGATGCCTCCTCCATGTTTTTAGGCCACTAGCATTCATTTCCCCTCCCTAATTTGAAGGTAATCAAAAGTTGTCGATGTTGCATGCAACATTTGCAAAATTGCAAATGTTGTCATGACAACATTGTAGCATCTTTTGCATTAATGATGAAAACTAAATTTTATGACCTCTATCCCATATAATTTGATGAATAAACACCTTTGAGTAATTTTTAGGCATGTTTCACACCTTTCCTAAGTATAGAACATTTTTAGACCATATTTCCCACTTTAGGCCTAAACTAAGGATTAACAACTTAGAAAGCAACCTAAACTAAACTAGATTGGATTGAGTACTAACTACTAATTTATCTAGTCACACACATTGAAAAACCTTCTAAGGTCAAAATATAAAGTCACTGACTTGGCTAGAGTTAGTTACAATCCAAAATTGGACTAAGACTCTAGGGAGAGCCTAGGTGCTCATGCACTATCCTCCCCAAATTAAAAGACTTCAATTCGCCCTTGGATTGAGTAAGTTGGGATCGATGTCCAAATTTTTGAACTCTATCAAGTTGCATCTACATTAGTTTGTCCATGCTATTTCACCAAGTGTTCTTTGTATTCCTTCTTTCTTGTCTTCTTGTAGAATCTGGAATCCAGTATGTGTTCTGCCTTCTTGATTGGTGCAAATGGTAAATTGAGTTCCTCCACCTCCTGTATGACTTCAGTCAATCTCTTATCTAGATTTATTATTGGTCCTTAGTACAAGACCAAATCTTCCACATTAAATATGGGATACAAGCCATTGTCCTTTGGTAATTCCACCTTGTAGGCATTGGTGCCATATTTAGCCAGTATAGTACATGGGCCAATCCTTCTCATTTGTAGCTTATGTGGTATTCCTTTTTAAAACCTTTCCTTGTTGAGATGGACCATTACTAGATCCCCAACTTGGAATTGTACACCCCTCTTTCTTTCACCCACCTTGCTCTTAATCTTCTCTGTATTTTCATTCAATATTTTCCTCACTGTCTCATGGACCTCTTGAATAGAATGTGCAAAGTCTTCAACATAGCCACTTCCCTTGGCTCCATACTTCATATCTTTGAGCTAAAATATGCCTCTGGGGTTAAGGCCATAGAATATCTCAAAAGGACTCTTATCATTAGTCCTATTCACAGTGTCATTATAAGCATACTCTGCTTGCCTTATGAGTTGGTCCCAAAATTGACCATACTCAGTTAAACATCTTAGGAGGTTACCAAGACTCCTATTTACTACCTTAGTTTGGCCATCATTCTGAGGATGATATGTAGATCCAAAAAATAAGTTGGTCCCTAGATTTTTCCATAGAGTCTTCCAAAAATGACTCGTGAATTTGGTATTTATATCTGATATTATGCTCAATGGTAAGCCATGTATTCTAACTACCTCCTTGAAGAATAAGTGAGCTATCTGACTGGCATCATGTATTGTCTTGTAGGGTACAAAGTGTGCCATCTTACTGAATCTATCCACAATAACATAAATTCTATCCATTCCCTATTTTGTCTTGGGCAATCCCACTACAAAATCCATGCTCAAACATTCCCATGGTCTGGTTGGAATGGGGAGAGGCTGGTAAAGGCCCGCATTAGAAGATGTACCTTTGGCCTTTTGACATATAACACAACTTTATACATACTTCTTAATGTCTAAATTCATCTTGGGCCAAAAATAGAATCTCTAAACTAGTTCTTGGGTCTTATTGACACCAAAATGTCCACTAAGTGCACCATTGTGCTTCTCTTGAATCAAATTTTCTCTTATAGACCCTCTAGGAACACACAATTGACTTCCTTTAAACAAAAGATCACTCTGCAAAGTATATTCAGAGAATTCACTATGAAAATGATTATTGTATTCTTGACATACCTTGTAGATGTTTGCAAAGTCTCCATCTTCTCCATATAGATCTTTGAAGCTCTCAATTCCCATGCTCTGCAAGTGTATCTCTTGTACTATCAGAGCTCTTCTACTTAAGGAATCTGCTACCTTATTCTGCAATCCCTTCTTGTGCTTAATGTTGATGGTGTAGGCCTACAGGTATTCCACCCACTTCATGTGTTTATGACTAATCTTATCTTGTGAATTCAAGAAACTCAGTGCTTGGTTGTCTGAAAAGAATACAAACTCCTTTGGAAGCAAGTAGTGCCTCCACTTCCTCAAAGCTTGGACTAGAGCATACATCTCTAAGTTATAAGAAGAGTACTTCTTCTTGGATTCACTTAGTTTTTCAGAGTGAAAAGCCACTGGTATTCCCTCTTGACTCAAGACAAAACCAATAGCTACATTGCTAGCATCACATTCCATTGTGAATAGCTTCTCAAATCTTGGAAAAATCAAGATTGGTTGAGTAGAAATCTTCTTCTTTAACAACTCAAACCCATGGTTATCTTGTTCATTCCATACAACCTTAGTTTTCTTCCCTACTTTGATAGTATCAAGCATAGGAGCACAAATTGCACTGAATTTCTTTATAAACTTCCTATAGTATTGTGCTAAGCCATGAAAAATTCTTACCTTAGTTGCTATCCTTGGAGTAGGCCAGTTGATAATGGCTTGCACCTTGATAGGATCCATCTTTAGATTGCCTTGAGATAGTACAAACCCAAGGTACACTAGCTCTTGTTTCATGAATTCACATTTCTCCAAGTTGATCATCAACTTCTCTTCATGCATCTTCTTTAAAACTATTTGCAAATGTCTGAGGTGTTCTTCTCTTGTCTTGCTATAGATGAGTATATCATCCAAGTATACTATCACAAATTTTCCTATGTAGTCCTTAAGAACTTCATTCATGAGTCTCATGAATGTGTATGGGGAATTGGATAACCCAAATGGAATTACAAGCCACTCATATAGTCCTTCTATGGTCTTGAAGGCTATTTTCATTTCATATCCCTCATTGACTCTGATTTGATGGTATCCACTCTTCAAGTCAATCTTTGTGAAAAATTTGGCTTCACCTAGACAGTCCATTAGGTATTCTATCCTAGGGATAGGTAACTTGTGCCTAATGATTATTCTTTTTATTTCTTTAGAGTGAGTACATAGCCTCCAAGTTCCTCCCTTTTTAGGGGCTAAGACAATGCGTACGACACAAGGGCTAATACTTTTCCTAATAAGACCTTGGCTTAGAAGTTCTTGGATTTGTCTAGATATTTCCTCATTTTGTTGAGGAGTCATTTCATAAGCTTCCTTATTGGGAAGGGTAGCTCCTAGAATGAAGTCTTTTTGGTGGCTTACAGTCCTCTTAGTGAGTAGGGTTGATCTTTTTCCATTACTAACAATGCCTTCATACTCCTGCAACATCTCCAACACTTCCTTTGGCAATTCTATCTTCTTGATTGTCTTGTCTGCAACTTATTCTTTTGGTTTCAACACAAGTGTAAATCCAACTCCCTCTCCTTCTTCTAAGGCTTCTAAGAACTCTTTCTCACTAACCATGAGAACATTGAGGCCATATGATTTCATTTCTCCATCATCCAACATTGACTATATTTTGAATGTCACATTGTCCTTCTTGAAAGAATATGAATTCTTTGCTCCATCATGCATGGCCTGTCGGTCAAATTTCCATGGTCTACCTAGGAGTAGGTGACATAAGTCCATAGTCAATACATCACATAATACTTTGTCCTTACCTCCCAATTGAAAACTCAACCCAAGCTTGTTCATTGACAAGGACATGTTGTCCTTTGATTAACCAAGTGACTTTATAAGGATTGGTGTGGGGTATCCTTTTCATTTTCAACTTACTGATTGCCTCCACTGACACTATGTTTCCAGTAGACCCTAAGTCTATAATGACTCTACAAAATTTTTCCATCATCTTGCATTTCACTTTAAACAATGATCTCCTTTGACTAGGCTCCTTAATCAGAGTTCTCGTCATCATTATATTTTCACCTTCTCCTGACTCTAAGGGTACTTCAGGATGTTTACCTCCACCACTAGTGTCTTCTTGAACATAATTTACTCTTTTATCTCTTCCGAGGGAAGTAGTACCTTTCTCTGGACACCTATATGCAGGATGTCCCATCTGGTTGTAGTGGTAACATTTCATATTGGCAAAGTAGTTACCTCTACCTTGACTACTGCCTCTTCCTCTATTATTAGAGTTCCTTCCTCTATTTGAATTACTCCTATTGGAGCTTCCCTCTTGTTGTTCAGTAAGCTTGGTATCTCTTTGAATTTTTGGTTTAGAACTTCTTCCCCCATATCCACCTCTCTGCCATCTATTGTCTCTTCCTCTACCTCTTCCCCTGGTAGTGCTAGAATCATGTTTCTTTCTCAGCTTCTCTTCAACCTTGATAGCAATTTGGTGGCACTTCTGAATGGTGTCTGGAGTCAAGAGACTCATTTAATCTTGTATGTTCCACTTGAGACCATTAAGGTATCTGGCTACCTTCACTTTCTCATCTTTTTCAACTCTAGACCTCATGCAAAGCCTCTAAAATTCTTCAGTATAGGATTTTACATCTAGGTCCTTCTGTCTTAAACTTTGTCTTCTTTTATGTAGTTGGATTTCATAATCCTCAGGGATATAAGCATCTCTGATTTTTGCAACCATAGCTCTCCATGTGGCAATGGGCTTCTTTCCTTCCTTCTCTCTCTCTCATCTTGGATGAATTTCCACTGAGTGTAGACCCTCTTAGTCTGGCTTTAGCTGTGTGTGTGATTTTTCGTACCTGTTAAGAAAGACACAACACTTCAATAGGTCATTATGTTAGTGAAAAATCATAAAAAGCAAGGGTTTGACATAAATCACTAAAACTGACCTATTGATTCCTATCTAGGAGTATAAAAAATGCCATAATATGCCCTCAGATTATGCATTTATCAGTGACATACACAACCTAGAATGAAATATTTAAACAAAACTAATCTAATATGCTCAAGAAATGTCCCTTTTAACTCCAAAATAAAATATTATATCAATGCATTTATGAGAGCTAAAATGCAATATGAATCACTAAAAAATGTGAGCAACATGAGTCTACTCCTTCCAATATCAAAATATGGGCAACATAAGGATGCTTTCAACTCTTAAAATTCAGGGCCATTTGAGCTCAAAAACCATCCAATTTATAGAAGAAATGGAGGAATGGGGGAAAGCTCTAGAAGGGAAGCCATTAATGAGGATGTAAGAATCATTAATGTGGAGTGTGGAAGAGAATGTGTAAGAGACATTAATGCTTCATTTATGAAAGCATTGATGAGGTATGGGTGAGGGTTTAAGAAGCATGGGTGAGGGTTTAAGGTCAAGCTTGAGAAATTTGACTTTTGAGGGAGGGTTGAATTACTAATCACAAATTAGGAATGTGACAAGCTTAGGGGTAGCTTAGAATTAGGATTAAGGCTTAAGATAGGTGATTTAAGGAGAGAGAGATAATTAGTGGAGGGGGGATTAGCTAATTAGGGTAATTTAGCTAATTAAGAAGAATTAACATGTGATAAGGGGTTGGGATGAGTTTGAACTCATGGTTGGGTAGTTGAGATTGGTTAGGTTAGAGGGAATATTAATGAAATGAAATATGTAAATAATATATTCACTCAATAATAGGGATTTTAATTATTTAAGCTTTTGATTGCTTTGTAATAATTAATTAGGACTATAGCCAAATTGAATTAATTAGGCTAGGGGATTGATTTTTGCAAGTGATGAGGTATAATTAAGATTTTATTTAATTCATTTCAATTAATTACCTTAGCCATGTTTTGATTTGTTTTGAATTGAATTGTATTGATTTGATTGGATTGGCTAAAGCAATTAATGTAAATTAGTGATTAAATCACTTCAAAAATTAAATTTGATTTGAATGAATTATGCCAGCTGATTGAAGAGTTGTCTTGACATAATTGGGGGTATGATCACACTTAGGGAAAATAGGGTCTATGGTTAGAGCAGACCAAATTAGGGTGGTTACATTTTCCCCTCTTTGAATTGATGTGCGAGCAACTAATTGATTCAAAGAAAGTTTTTGATGTTGACTTCAGAACTTTTGAGAATTTTGCTCATGATCGAACAAAATGTCTGATGAGATTAGTCTCGCACTTGTTTGAACTAAACTGATAGAATTGACTTTGAACTTGATCAAACAAAGGTCAATAAGAAAATATCTTAATGATACCAATTCTAAACTTGGTTTTCGTTCGATAATTGATAATACTGATGCTGAACTTGATTGAACATAGGTCAGTATGAAGCTGATAAGAGCTTAATAAGAATCTAAGAAGAGGTAGACATAAGATATCCAACTTGTGAGAACCAAAGCCTTTAATTCAATAGTTCTGAATTTAGTCAAGGAACTTTCATGCCTTTAGTCTTTTGATAATGAAGTCGTTTTAATGTTTTTTCAAGAAAAAATTTGATTGATTTTAGTGTGATCATGCCCCCTCGGGAATGAAATTGAAAGAAAGAATAAAATCCCTCTATTGAAATGATGTATCACTTGCACGGATCGGTTAGGTCAAGAAAAAATGGATTATAAGAAGTGAAGGAATGAAGGTGTGTTAAGAGTAAAAATACAGGTACCGAGTTAATTACATGAAAAATGTGAGTTTTGAGTTTGAGTAAATGATGTTTGACCAAGATTTGTGATGAATAATGTGCAATTTTGATGATATAGAACCTGGAAAACTAATTTTTGGAACATATGGAGCAATTTTGCATTTTCAGGAACTGTTGTAAATTTTTTTACTGTACTGTGTAAAACAATGTCAGCGTGTTTGATTTTGTTCCTGATTGATTAGAAAGAGAAAAAAATGAGTTACAATTGTCTAGGAGGAGTTTTGGAGCTCCTAAATAGCTCAAAAAGGCAAATATATAGGCCCAAAAGAACTTTTTACTCACTTATTTTCACTTTTACCCTTAGTAATTTTCAGAGCTCTATAGAGAAGATGGTGGTCTCGATAAGGAAGCATCATTTTGAGCTCAGCCATCGACATCAGCGCCCGGCTGACTATGCACCTCTGGTAAGTACTCATAAATCTACCCTGTGAATTTTGCAAATTTAATTTTTATGCATTTTTGTAGAATTTACAGCAAATGAGTTTTGTGTCGAATCCAGTGTTCCAGATCGCACCCTGTTCAACCCGTGTCATATCCTGTGGATACAAGAAATCTTGTGTCATATCTGGGATTTCCTGGATCGTACCCTGTTTGTCAAATTTGCATCATTTTCAGTAGATTTAGAGTAGCTTTTGAATCTCATCGTACCCTGCAAAATAGGATCGTACGCCGCACCCCGCATCGCACCTTGTTAGTCTTGCATCATATTTGGGATGCCCCATCATATCCTAGATTTCAAGAATCATATCCCATAAAAAGGATCATACCTGGTAGATCTAGAATCATTTCTGGTTTTTAGATTTAAAATTCTGCAAAATGTGAACTGTCTTTGATCTGCTAGCTAGCAAAATACTTAACGAATTTTGTTTATGTGTAGTCGTCATAAATAGAGCACTAATTTTCCTTTGTAATTGCTATTTTGATGTGAAACAGGTCCCTTTTGAGGTTGTATCAATTCGAGGACCATACCCTGGGCATGTCCTCACCTTGTCGTGACAACTGACAGATGATGAGCTAGATATAGTAGCCCAAGTAGGATTATAGTCATTGATAGATTTACCTGATATTAGGGTAAACTGAGGGTTGTTGACTGCTCTTGCTGAGAGATGGCACTAAGAGCACAACACCTTCCATCTCTCAACCGGTGAGATGACTGTCACACTAGAGGATGTGTGGTAGATACTTTGAGTTCTAGTTATGGGTCGCGAGGTGTGATTTGAGGTGACATCTATCGTTGCCATTGGTGCAGCGCATTGTTTCTTTGGAGATGATACTATTGCTCAGAGATACATCACCTGGGATTATATGTGTGATCACTATGATTTCCTATCTGTATACTTAGCTGGACTGATTGGTGGCATCCTGATGATAGCTAGAGGACAACATGGTTTTCTAGTAGGATGGGTAGATATGTTGGAGCAGATGGTTACTTCAGGACACAGATTCGCGTGGGGTAGCTACATCCTTACCCATATTTATAGGGAGCTTCATGAGATTGTATACCAGTATTCCTGAAGCATGATTATGTGATAGCTAAATGTGGGCCTCTGATTTAGCAGTACACTTCAACATAGTCATTTTACTTCAGCTGCATACAGGAATGAATATGGATTCATTCATCCTGCATGTTTGAAAGAGTTGACCTGTTGCCTTCTAGTAGGTAGGAGTATGAGCTTGCCCTCAGATCATCGCAAGCTCAGTGACTACACGCTAACCTAAACAAAGGATTTAAAACTATATGATGAAAGTAAAATGCTGATTAATCTAAATGATTATGCAATTTGTTGTTCATCCAAGCTACTTAAGATTCAGTTTTAGAAGCACTAAATGAAATGTGAGATATTCATTTTAACAACACCAAATCAAAGTGTGCTCTAAATTAGATTGAATTGCTTGAATTGAAAGTAATAAACAAAAATACTAAACAAATGAATGCTAAAATGCTAAAAGATAAGATGAAAATGCAGTATAATAACATTAAGCAAAAATTAGGATCCTTTGTGAAGGAAAATAGTTTCTCTTTTATAGAAATCTCTCTCGAATCAACAGTCAAGATCAAACAAAAAGAGTGGCTCAGATTCGATTGAAGAAGCACAATCCATGTGCAAGTGATTTGATTGGTCGAGAGAGTCAGTTGACTGAACTGACTGATCAGTTATTTTGGAAACTTCCAAAATCA
>MU224931.1:4795259-4807064 GCA_018584345.1 Thuja plicata
AGCAAAGAATAATATCAAAGAAAATATGGGTTCCTAAATCCATCATGGATGAATTGCGTTCTAAACCATCCACAAGCAAGGAAAAATCAAAATCTATGTGGATCCCCAAGTCTTTTCTAAAGGACTTGGATACAAAAAGAAAATCAAAATCTATGTGGATTCCCAAGCCTATTCAAAAGGACTTGGATACAAAAAGAAAATAAAAATCTATGTGGATTCCCAAGTCTCTCTTAAAAGGTTTGAACAAAAAGGAAAAGTCAGAGTTGGTATCCAAGCTTCCAAAGTCTTCCACTGCATCTTCATCTAAACATCTCCCATCTTCTAACTCCATCTTGGGTCCTCATGTACCAAGATCCATATCCATTCATACATCAAAGCCTCAAACTATTCCATCTACTTTTCCTTCATCCGTCCACTACCCTTCAAGGTGCGCGTCGATGTTGATCTTATCACCATTTCCATCTACCCCTACACAAACTTTTCAATACCCCATCTCATATCCTTTCATCCCTCTTATCCAATCCATCACATAAATCCTTCTCTACCATCACCCTATCAACATCTTTGAGCATACTTTCAATGGCCTTCACCTATCATAGCATATCTCTCAGAGGAGCACTATCTAAAGAGAAAGAAGCTTAAGTTACTCTAAAAAGATCAAAAGTACAAAAAAAGAATAAAGAAAAAGAAATATGGCTAGGTGTCCCAGTGATGAGAAGTAATTCGATTGATTAGACAATTTAGGAAGAAACTGATCTGATTAGAAAGAGGTCCCACGTGGTTAGGAAAAAAGCTTTACTTGATGAGAGGTCTTGTTGACTAAGATTGACCAAAAGTAAGATACACAGATTGATTAGAAGAAAAGCATGAGAGATTTCTATTGGTTGTGCAAGTGGTCAAATTCAGATTTTGATTTTGATCCTGAAAATAGAATCAGGATAGTGAATTTAGCAATGGGTGTCATGACCACTTGACGATGAGAAGATTGATCGATTAGAATCTCGGATCCTTCACATTGGATAGAGATAAAGTTATTATGCTGATTCCAACACTATGCAGATGCAGATGCAGATGCAAGACTAACATGAATGCAACTTAAGGTGTAGTCACCAAGCTTTAGCATTGAAAATTTTCATCATTGAGCATTTTTAGAACATCAGAGTCGATACAATCCTTATTGGTGCCACTGCGACCATAAGAATATGAATATGACTTTCATCGGATAAGATATGGGAAACTAACATAAGCATCGAGGCACAACAACCAAGATGACCTGAACATTGTTTCCATTTTTGATAGTGCAAGAGTACACCAGTATCAAGGCATTCAAAGCCAAGATAACCATGAGTGTGATCTTGCATAAACAAATAGATAAATAACAAATAAGGAGATAGTACCGACCTCATCTTGGCGTACAAATAAAGAGGATCAAGGGATGTGAGGCTTTTCCACCTTAATGCAGGAGCTCTTACCACATACACCCAGTTTATTTGACGTTGTTGGATCATCGGGACCACACCAACAAGAAGTAGACAAATAAAATATTAGCAAAATCAATGAAAACAGACAGCATAGGAATAAAAGTTCAACATACTTCAGCCAGTTTCAAAGTATTCAGATGTGTATATGTATGAGGTGTTGAGAAACACCATTGTGCTTGTGAGTGCTTTGTATTTGATAGCTATCGATCTATTGTTTATGTTTGCGATATCCAATGTGTGTTAAGAAACACAAATGCATCCAAAGATAGTGTTAAGAAACATTGTTGATTGTGGTGTTGAGAAACACCTGTTTGCATCAGCAGTGAGTTGTCCTTCAGAAATGACAAGATTACTGACTCTGGTGTAAACCAAAGATGTGATCAAATTGGGGACCCATGCCCCTAGTAGCAAATGATGATAACTGAATTGACTCATACTCCGAGGATAAATCTGATTTGATTTCCCCCAGGTTATGACTCTGGATCGATTTCAAGCCAGGAGGGTTCTCAAAAGAACCAGTGTCACAAAAGTGACTGGAAGCTATGTACAAACTGAAGCAAAGGATTGCTAAGACTAAGCATTGATAGATGGAGCACTGAGTACAAGAGGCGCATGTTTACCAGGTTTTCACCTACTTGGCAGAGATTCTGTTTAGCAGAAATTGACTTGATTTAAAGTGATGAATCCAATTTGATCAATGTGTCTAGTTTCAGAAATGAATGACTCGTATAAGACCGATCTGTCTGGTTTCGAGCGCATCCATCATTGTATAAGACAATTGATTGGGTTAATTTTGATTTATGATAATCTAAACTTGATGTGATGCGATTAAGATGAGATGGCCCAAGCGATGGGGTCTTTCTTTGATTGAGGTGATCATTGAAAACCTGGTAAGCATGCCTCTGTCACCATCCTTTTTTCTCAATTTCAATTTGTTTTTGTATTTTTGATGTTTTTGATTGATGCATCAAGGCGCCTATTGCTAGGTTTTCACCAAGATGATCATTTTTTCAGGACTTTTTCCAATTTTTAGATTTTTTTCAGAGATTATCCGATCTCAAGCAAGATCACATTGGTTTGCCCCCAATGTCTAGCAAGGTAGAGGACATTACAGATGGATGAGAAATCTGATGGATGAGGTGAAAAGACAATGATGGATGAAGATGGTGAATGTGACCTTCAAGGACAGTTTCCTCAAGATTACCCAAGCTAGGGAAAAATGAATATAGCAATGTAGGCTCAGGGAGTAGTGCTAGATAGCGTATAAGATAATGACCTGATATCATGAAAAGCATGCAGTCCAAAAGAATGGACATGTCAAGAGACTTCTAAGAACTTGTTTTTCAATTTTGATCAAGACCAAGGGGTCAATTGGATAGGATATAGCTATGATAGCGCAATCAAGATAAAGGGTCAAATGCTCAAAGATAGGCTTAGGATAAGCAAGATCACGATAGGGTGCCATGGATGAGAGCAAGTGAATAAGCTGATGGAAAGGATAATGCATGTCATGATACATGATGCTCATGGATAGGCTCAGCCTTGTCAAGATCACTAGAAGGAACATGGATTCTCATGGACTAGCTAGATGTAAGAGATGATGGAGAAGATGACATGGAAGGAACTTGCCCCCAAGTGAAGAGTGAAAGTAGGAGGAATTACACATGACACATGTTTGCCAGGTTTTCATCATGGTACTTATCCAAGGCACCACAAGAAGTGATTTTCACCATAGGATGGATTGATTTATCTTTACTTTTGCTACCAAGGTGCCTGTTTACCAGGTTTTCACCAAGGCACTTTTTCTTTATTCTTTTTTTGTACTTTTGATATTTTTGGAGTAACTTAAGCTTCTTTCTCTTTAGATAGTGCTCCTCTAAAAGATATGCTATGATAGGCAAAGGCCATTGAAAGTATGCTCAAAGATGCTGATAGGGTGATGGTAGAGAATGATTTATGTGATGGATTGGATAAGAGGGGTGAAAGGATATGAGACGGGGTATTGAAAAGTTTGCATAGGGGTAGATGGAAATGGTGATAAGATCAACATCGACACACACCTTGAAGGGTAGTGGAAGGATGAAGGAAAAGTAGATGGAATAGTTTGAGGCTTTGATGTATGAATGGATATGGATCTTGGTACATGAGGACCCAAGATGGAGTTAGAAGATGGGAGATGTTTAGATGAAGATGCAGTGGAAGACTTTGGAAGCTTGGATGCCAACTCTGACTTTTCCTTTTTGTTCAAGCCTTTTAAGAGAGACTTGGGAATCCACATAGATTTTGATTTTCTTTTTATATCCAAGTCCTTTTGAATAGGCTTGGGAATCCACATAGATTTTGATTTTCTTTTTGTATCCAAGTCCTTTAGAAAAGAATTGGGGATCCACATAGATTTTGATTTTTCCTTGCTTGTGGATGGTTTAGAACACAATTCGTCCATGATGGATTTAGGAACCCATATTTTCTTTGATATTATTCTTTGCTTGGACTTAGAATGCAATTCTTCCATGATGGATTTAGGAACCCATATTTGCTTTGATTTTATTCTTTGCTCAGTGGACCTTTGTGGTCTCTTTGTAGTCACATGTCGATTAGATGGGACATAGTGATTTTTATATGTACGTGGATTCTTTAATTTCCAATTTCTTCGTTGCACATCCAAATTACTTCCAAAAGTCTTGGGAAGTGTGGATGAATAGGGCTGATATGAGTGGTTCATATGGATGGGTTGATAAGGAGATTTCAAGGATCTATGTCTTTGTTGATCTTGATAGGGGATAGGGTAAGTGGATGGAGGGATATAAGGACCCAATATAGATGGAAGGTTTGACGGTTTTAGGTTTGGGATATAAGGACCAAGGATGGATTTGGAGGATGGTGAAGGATGATGCTTACATTTGAATGGAGGGAGATAAGGTGTTGAAGGGATATCAACATCTTTATAATGAGCTGCATTGCCAAGGATCTCATCATTAGGAGCCATCTTTATACTCGTAGGCTCATGATTAGCTTTGATAGGAGCAACTAAAGCTTGAGGGGATTTATCATTCTGCAAGGGATTTAGAGGAATGATGGTTCCATGAGGTGGATATGGAGGAGCATGACAAGGAGATGATGGGATGCTCTGATCTTGACAAAGATCTTTAGATGGTGTACAAAGGATACATTTCTCTTGATTTTCAATAGGCCCAATAGAGATGCCAAAAACGATATCTTGATCTTGATTGGGAGATGGATGTATATCTTCTTGGAAGACATGGAAGGGGATGAGAGAACCATCATGGGACTCTTGAGGTATGTGACTTTGGTCAACTGTTGGATAAAGATGGATGGCATCTTGATCTTGATCATTATTGATTTGTGTTTCTTCACACTTTGGATTGCACTCTTGACATGGAGCCACTTCTAAGGACAATGTAGGAGTTTTGATTTGCATATGGGATTCTTGCCATGTTGATGGACAATTATTTGGAGTAGGAATGATAAGTGTTGAAGCACATGGATGCTTTTGGTCTATGATCTTTGAAGCTTGAGAAAGACTTGTAGTCGTATGCTGATTAGCTTGGATCTCTTTTAGAGGTAGTCCTTGAGAGTAGACATAGTCGTCATTAGGTTCAGCTCTTGATGGAGATGGTGTGGTTGGTTTTGAAGCTTTAGGAGATGGAGGAATGGTGGAAGAAGTAGATGTGATATGCGAACCATTGCTAGACATGGATTCTTGATATTGATCATGCTCGAGATTAGATAAATCATTAGGATTTTCAACTTTGATTATACCATCATCTATGACATCTTAGATTTTATGTTTCAACTCCATGCAAGATGAATTTTTATGCTCATTATGTTGATGATATGCATAATAGTTACTCAAGAATCTTCACCCACGTGATGTGGCTTGAGGTAATGTGATGAGATCATTGTCTAGAAGTTCTTCTAATGCAAATTCATAAGATTGCCCCAAAGGAGTGAAGTCTCTCGTGCATTTAACCCAAGGTTTTTCTTTTATGATGTTACTAATCCCTTTGGAGGAAGACTTCATGGTGTTTTTGGCAGCTTTTAGGGATTTGGATCCACTCAATTGATAATGATCAAATAGAAAAGGATAGATTGAGCTTGATGAGGATTTGTTGGATTGCGTATCCTTTTCCCCCTTTAATTCTTGGATTTTAGATTGCATAGTTTGAAGTTGTTTTGATAAAGCTACCATAAGAATCTCTTCTTGCGCATTTTTAGGACCATAAGGTTTAGCCCATTTGCTTTTAGACATTGTAAGATTGGGTTGATGCGCTTGCATAGAAGATTGAAGAGGAGGTATGACGAATTGATTGATTAACTGTTAGGTGCTGAAGTGATATCTAAAGTGCTGATTAAGTCCAAGACCAAAGGACAAAGGAGATAAAGTCCAACTGAAAAGGAGAAGCAACGACTCCGATCTTGAGTCAAGGTTAACGAACCTACTCTCACAAATCAAGATAAGGACAGTGCAGACAAAGATGATAAAAGTAACAAGTCACTTGGACTAGCACAGCGAAATCAGATTTCAAAACAACAATGAGTCAGACTATCAACGGATTGCAGTCAAAGACAAACTAGTGACGATGTTGGTGAGAAAATAGATTTGTGAAAATTTGGACAGAACCTTCATAGTAGAATACCGAATTGGACAACAAGTTGATAAATTTCCAGAGTTTGATATCAGATGCAGAAACTTAGACAAGAGTTGACAGCTAACACCTAGAAGTGCATATTTTGAATTGTTGATCACTTTGATGTTTGATTTGAATGTTCATTTTGAATGTTTTGATGCTTCACCCATGCAAGACACATCAAGCATAATGTTTGTTACAAAAATAACAGAGACACCACAATCCTAGGATAGCCAGGACAATATCTGTTAAATTCCCACTTAAACTAAAGTTCAGCCACGTCTACTCATAGCGGACAACTTAGAAGCTTGGAGGCACGGGCTCCTCCTTACATGTGCACTCACTTCTCAGGCACACCAAGCTTCGAATCCCAAGGGTAATCACTTCCCAAGGGACCGTTGTCTCTACTAAGAGCCATGAAAGTGTGGGATGTCTTAGTCAGTCTTTGACCTTCTGTGCCAATAGATAGAGGGATTTTGGTTACTAGAATAAAGTGTGTAGTAAGGACATCCATTCAGGTGGTTGTGATCAAGTCATTTTCCCAATTAAGGGGGCTCTCCCAATCCTTTCAAAGCAAGGTTCTCACCTTAACAATGTAGGGACTTTAATGCACCACTAGGGTACTAGAGGAGATTTTGGTTGCCACAATGAATTCACACCTATCCACTATGAGACTAATCACAATGGCATTTTTTGTATACCAGTTCGGAAGGGCTTGGCTTTAGCCTGTTACCGGTTGGGCAATCCACTCTCACCGACTCTGTTAAAGCACTCGGGAGGTAGCCACGCCAAAGGATTTGTATGGATTTATCTTACACCTAAGATCCATGAAGGTGAGGGGAGAGGATACGTCCATGCAATTCCTTGGGTTTACAAAACTAAAAGACACTTCAAGCAGAATGAGAAAATGACAATAATGTTTCTGGATTTCTGATCATCCCAAAAGGGCGAGAGTATAGTTTCCTGACATCATTTTCATTCCTAAAACAATAAACAAATATTTATTTTAATAAGTCTTGCATGTGGGTTCCTATTTTAAGTAAAAAAAAAATGCAAGCACAATGTTTTGCATTCTATCGATCAAAGGCAACCTACAAGACCAATTCGTGAGTAGTTTGTGTTTTAGTCTTCTTTTTTAGCGTCTTGCAAACCACTGTTATGAAAACCTTACCTATTCCTGCACATGAAACTCACTGTTATTAAAATTCATAAAGAAAAAACAAAACACACAACTTTCCAATCCCACGTGTTAGAAAATCAGGTCAGTCAAAGATAATATATCATTTGATAATAAAAAAAACCTGTTGTCATAAAACTCAGGTTATGACCAGTCTACACTAAATCAATAATAACTTTTGCAAATCCCAAAAAAATTAATTAAAACCAACATAATATTAAAGCTAACTCAAATACCTTTCTAGAAATATAAATTTCAGGTCTATATCATTTCATATGTGTATGTACCAATAAAAACATCAGTCAAATTTCTGGAAGATCAGGTTGACTAGTCTGCACTAAAATGACCATAACTTTTGCAAATCAAAACAAAATTAATTCAAACCAATGAAATATGAAAGATAACTCAAATAAATTTCTAGAAATATAAATTTTGGATCTGTATCATATGTATACATACCAATAAAAACATCAGTCGGAAATCTAAAAAATCAGGTTTGACTAGTCTGCACTAAGATGACCATAACTTTTGCAAATCAAAACGAAATTAATTCAAACCAATGGAATCTGAAAGCTAACTCAAATAAATTTCTAGAAATATAAATTTTGGATTTTTATCATGTCATAAGTGCACATACCAATAAAAACATCAGTCAGATTTTTGGAAAAATAGCCTACAAATTTATCACAAAACTCACAAAAATTAACCTTGTGGTCGTGAGTGCGAACCCCATGGTGGGCGCCAGAAATGTGATAGCTAAATGTGGGCCTCTGATTTAGCTGTACACTTCAACATAGTCATTATACTTTAGCTGCATACAGGAATGAATATGGATTCATTCATCTTGCATGTCTGAAAGAGTCGACCTGTTGCCTTCTAGTAGGCATGAGTATGAGCTTGCCCTCAGATCATCGCAAGCTCAGTGACTACACACTAACCTAAACGAAGGATTTAAAAATATATGATGAACTAAAATGATGATTAATCTAAATGATTATGCAATTTTTTGTTCATCCAAGCTACTTAAGATTCAATTTTAGAAGCACTAAATGAAATGTGAGATATTCATTTTAACAACACCAAATCAAAGTGTGCTCTAAATTAGATTGATTTGCTTGAATGGAAAGTAATAATCAACAATACTAAACAAATGAATGCTAAAATGCTAAAAGATAAGATGAAAATGCAGTATAATAACATTAAGCAAAAATTAGGATCTTTTGTGAAGGAAAAGAGTTTCTCTTTTATAGAAATCTCTCTCGAATCGACGGTCGAGATCAAACAAAAAGAGTGGCTCAGATTTGATTGAAGAAGCACAATCCATGTGCAAGTGATTCAATTGGTCGAGAGAGTCAGTTGACTGAACTGACTGATTAGTTATTTTAGAAACTTCCAAAATCAGTTCATAGTTAACTGAAATGTTTCTAAAATGATAATCAGTGGAGAATCAGTTAACTGAGTGGAACTGGATTGTTTCCATTTTGATAAATTAATTAACTGGATTTGATGATGTCATATGCATTTTAAATAAATTAATTGATATATTTGTCAGAATTTCAATTAAATAATTAACATAAGATATATTTGCCAATGTAATTTGATTTTAGGAATTAATTAATTAATCAAGTATGATGATTGATTAGGACCTAGGGTTTAGGTCAGATCAGTTCAACTGTGATGATTTGCCTGCTTGATTTAGGACTTAGATTTAATCAAGATTAGGGTTTCTTGATTAATTGTTGAGATTGGGGGTCTAGGGTTTATGTGACCATTTTTAGGTGATTACAGACTATAGGGATACTGATTCTTAAGACCTAGGCCTGGGAGCACATCCCTTTTACATGACTGATAGTAGATAGGCAGCGCACACCATAGTAGCCTTATGTGTATATGTATTCAGGTCTTATCCAATAGCCCCATTTGGGAAAGGCAGAGTACTGGCATCACCTTTTTGATGATACGATAGCAGTAGTATGACTACCATACTTGGATTGCAAGGAGTGGGGATCTGACATACAAAAGATGCCATTCTTTTTTTAGAGCAAATACTTGATCGGCTAGACCCAATATATCATAGAGCGTTTCTTACACACCTGGGTTTTGAGACAGTTTGGCCGAATATAGGGTAGGTGTCAGGACATGACTGTATATGCCAGGATCAGAGATGGGACACCAGTGTGGGGCCCTCAGTTGAGGTGTGAGATAGTACATTAGGAGATTAGAGATATGGTCAAAGTCACCTGGGACCTTCAATTAGATGTTGCAGATGCAGGTTGTTCTGATGGATATCTAGCACAAATGCTTTAGCATCCCTTTGCATGGTTCACAGTGCCGGATGAGGCCATTCCTTGTATTGAGGACCCTTTAGATTATGATCCTATCGATGATCACCCTGTCAGAGGTAGAGGAGCGCAAAGAGATAGGGGAGCCAGAGGTAGGAATGGCGGACGAGATGGTGGACGAGATGGGAGAAACCCTCCTCCAGATAGATGATAGGGTCCTGATGATGATGATGATGGTAGAGATGACAGGGGTTGGGGTGCAGTGGGTGGTACTGGAGAGGTGGCTAGTGGTAGTGGGAGTGGGAGATGCACTCGGTTCAGATTTGTTTCTCCATAGAGAAATCTTGGGCCATTACTTACCAGAGAGTAGCATAGACAGAGGCAGCAGGATGCCCATAAGGATAGGCTGTTATGCCCTGCATCCCCGTCCCTACATTTTGTGTGCAAAATGTAGGGTCCCCCTTTTTTTTCCTTTTTGCTTTGCTTTTTGCTGCGGCTTTGCCTTGTCTTTCTTTTCTTTTTTCTTTCTTTCTCCGGGGTTTTCTTCCCTGGCATGTGTTTTTTTCTTGTTTTGTTTGTTTCTCTCTGGGATCCCGGAGGTTGTCTTTTGGTCGGAAGCTGGATTCCGGACTCCAGGATTTTTTGCGATGATGTTCCTAAGTCTTAAGAACATCTTCGTAAGGAATCCCCGAGCCCGGAGTCCGGAGGTTTTGCCGGACCTGAAATCTCTGGAAGGGGGAGGATTACTTTTTACCGCGGGTATAAATAGACTCGCCTGTCATTTTCACACTTACCGCGATTAAAATCTTCGAGCACTTAGAGCGAAATAGAGCGATTTTCAAAGCGATTAGCAGAGCAGTTACAGAGAGATTTGTGATAATCAAAGCTTAACACCTTCTACTATTCTCAGACGTACGCTAGTGCTTTGTGGTGGTGATCTTGGCAGCTTAACAATTCGAAACTATTGCAGAGTTCTCCTGGCAATCTTTCCCTTCCTCTGCCTTCCGTGTTTTCAGGTTGGTTTCTCTGCTTCCCTCCTCTTCGCTTTGCTTTCATTTTCTGGTTTTCTTTGGGTTTGCCTATTTTTGTTTTCGTTGGCTTTGTTTCTCTGTTGCTTCTTTGGTCTTCTGGTTTTGTCGCTTGCTGGTGGCTCGGCTCTGCCAGAAGGTTGTCCGCCTTCTGTGCAGATGTAGATAGTATGTAGATAGCCTGTAAATAACATGTACATAATGTAAATAGATGTATATTCTTGTTTCAGATTTGTCTGGTTTTTCCCGCGGGAGTCTTTCCGTGTGTATAGAGTTGTATATATGTTTATTTCTATAGGTAACCCTTGTATATCTCCTCCGTTCCATGTATATACCCCTCGGCTCTCTGTATATCCTTCTGGGCGGCTCGACGAGCTGGTCGAGTCACCCTTGCTTCTAGTTTTTCGCTTCAAGGCTTGCTTCGAGGCAGAAAACCACCTGTTTGAAACTCGGCTCTCGGCCGGTTTCAAACAGGCAATTTTCTCTCTCCTCCATCAAGGCTGTCGGAGCCTCATTTATTTCCCATGTGTGCAATTACTTTTGGCCAAGTGGCTTTCCCTTTTTGCGCGTTCGAACAGTTGGCTCCACCGCCAGTGCCATCACATCTATTCAATGCTAGCGCACGTGGCGTCCACGTGGACTTACTTCCACATTCTTCTTTTCTAATGGTCATTTCTCTGAGCCTCGGACCTCTTTCCACCATTCACCCTATGTCTTCATCAAATATGATAAAGCTTCCCGGGCCCGGAGATATGATAAAAATCCTAAGTTCATGTTTTGCTTTTCGGATACTTATGTGTAAAACTAACTTTTCAGGAAAAGCAAACGACGCGATGGTAAGATCTCCGGAACCTGGAGTTACTATGTTATTTTGATAAATATGTTCTGACGATTGCTTTGTCTCACAGGTCTGGACTTTATTTTACAACCATGTCTGAAGCATCCGCATCATCTCCTCCCGGAAGTCCGGAGTTGCCATCCACAACCGAGACTAGGGCAGCGGCAAAGTCAAAGATAGAGAAGGCCCTGGCAAAGCTACCCCTCACCATGAAGTTTGTGCTGGGTGAGGAGATTGTGGGCTCAAAGATTGAGTCCCAGGTAAAATTGATGACTGACCCCAGTGTCGGGACTTGGGCAGAAATGCAGGCCCTAGTAAAGATAATGCATATCCAGCGACAGGCTGGAGAC
>MU224931.1:4818202-4848898 GCA_018584345.1 Thuja plicata
ATGTCAGATATTTGTAAAATATTTGTTTGGCATTGTTGTCAAAGGGAGAGAATGTATCCATATTATCATCAGAAACTATTCATTATCAGATTACTCCAAACAGGGAGAGATCATATCCAAAGGGAGATAATTGGTATAAAAGTTGCAAACAAAAGACAAAGACATCAAATAAGTAGAACAGTCAAAGAGGACACAACACATCAGAAGAAGAAGTAAAATTGCAAGAATCAAATATAAGCTTACACTGAGCTTACCGACGGTCAAACATTTTATCGGTTATCAAAACAAACTATTTGGTAATTTGATGAATCTCAACAATTGTATTTCATATTGTATTAGCAATAGTATAGTGTGATAATATAGCATGTTGCCATCAATGCCAAAGGGAGAGATTGATGACATGTAACTAATTAAATGTTTGACTATATTAAGTTGAAGATGATGCAAGACATTAAATCAGTTATTAGTTTGTATAGTCATTGATGTCAACTTGATATCATCTGTATGGTCATAAACATAATTCCAAAGACTTCAGAGAATCAATGGAACAGAGGTTATGCTTTTAGCAATACATAAAAGTCTAGTATTCACCAAGTGACAGACTACATCGGCAGAGTGCACACCATCGGTAAAGACAGAGATAAAGTCACAGTGATGCCCGACGAGCAGAAGACAGTGTTGCCCGACGAAGCAGAATCACAGGATGCCCGACGAGCTAAAAATAGTGTTGGTCGACGAGCAAGATCCAATGATGCCCGATGGATGGAGATCCCAAAGCTAACTGAAGTTGTACCAACAGAACTGGCAATTGTCACCGGCGACGAACTGTAGAATTGACTGACAGAATAAAGAGATCAGAAAATGACAAAATATCTAGCTGGCAGAGCTAAAAGATAGACTTAACTGGTTGTTTTATTTCATTTATTCAACCACAGTTAAGTAAGTGATTTAAAGATGATTTGTACAGCTGGCAAGAAGATAACTATGAGATAAATCAGGAGTTAAAGCCGTAAATCAATTTGGCTAGATTGTTTTTCATGCCAAGAATCAAGAATCAAGAACCAAGAATTAAGGAACATCATGTCTATATAAGAGACTAGCATAATTAATTTTAAAAAAGCAATTAGATACACAAGGGAGTGAACTGATAGAAGATGCTAAAGAGAAACTGATGAAGGATAAACTTCATGCAGTCCTAATCAATCAAGCTAAGGGAGAGCTAAAGAATTCTGCAGACACCGACGAACAAAAAAGCACAACATCACAGAGCAGAAAGAGTTAAGTATAAAGGAATTGAATTGATACATTGATCAGAAAGATATTGTAAGTAAATAGATCTAAAAATCTGTAATTCAGTTGCATTAAGAATAGGTCATTTTGTTTCAGTTTAACCATTGAAGCATTAAGTCTCTTAACAGAGTAGGACTTAACAATCTTTTGTAATTGAGGTATACCCTAACAGATTACCAGAAGGTTGAATCATGATAGTAGCATCGGTCTTACCTAAAGCCTATTGACAATCTAAGAAGAAGGCTGATTAAAAAATGGTAGTAAGATTAAGCATAAAGCCTATTGACAGTCAAGAGACTGATTCAAGGATGGTAGCATAAATGCCAGATACTAAGTGACAACCTATGCATAAAAATCCTCTAACAAGGTCGCACTTAACCATGTGTTTGTAACCTTTAACAGGGTTGGCTCTTAACAAGGCTCACTTCAGAAGAGTGAAAATTTGGGTAACCAGTCCCAGTGGTTTTTACCTTAACAAACTTTCTATGTTAAAATCCTTGTGTTATATGTGTATGGTTCATTACTTTATTGTTTTACATTCTACATATGCATTTATGGATTGATTGGTATACTCTGCATATTTACTGAGTATCGATAAATACAATTTACTGCTTATCGATTATCAAGGAGAATAAGGACAGACAAGGTAAACCGACAGACAGTTATTTGTTTCAAGTATTTCAAAGTCATACATCTTGTAGGGACTTAATAATTGGAGAAGTATTGATTGGTGGATTAAATTTTAAATTGGATAAGTTTTCGAGGCCACTGATTCACCCCCCTCTTAGTTATTACTAACACACCACATCATAGGCTTTTCTTGCAGATAGAGATGCACAGCTCAAGCGGCTCAGGGAAGAGAGAGACACACAAGCTCGTACTCCAGTACACCAGGGGCAAAGAGCTACATAATATTATGCTCTATATTGTGCGATAGTACCAGAGGGACAAAGAGCACATCTTTTTCACATTTGGATTAGCAGTCATAGGGGCCATGCCACCACCAGCAGCTCCATTTGTACCACCTCCTCCTCCTCCTCCTCCTCTAGATCGAGAGAGGGGGGAAGTTAGACATGATGTATCATTTTGTATCATTTTTGTTTAGACCATATTGTATATCTGGATCTCTTGGAGATCATTCTTTTGTATGACGATATTTTATACATGTATAGCTGATTCATACTAATACTCTAATACTCTTTTTGTAGACAGTTCCATATTGTTGATCTGTTCCATGATTTGATATCTATCTGATGTAGCTGTTACTAATTCTAACATGTTCATGGATTCTTTTTGCTTTTGATAGATGTTTAGATGTTGATGCACATGTGATGTATGTTTATCTTGGTCTCATGATGAGTTTAGGTTTAGGTGATGAAATTATTTTATGCTTTTTGATTTATCACTGATATAAATGTGTTCCGAAATGATAGTAAGTGTATATGCAAATGTATGTTTTTGAGTTTTTCTTATGCAAGTAAATGTATGGATGCATTTTTGGGATGTAATGCAATGCATGAATGCTTGGTTTTTCTATTTTCTCTTGCTCTTTTTATGAATGCAAAATGTATGCCATGGATGTGCAACGACATTGATATCAGTAATATTTAATTGTGTAATTAACTTGGAATTTTAGGATGAAAAATAGAATTTATTTTGAGCTCAAGTTCCCTTTTTATGTTGTTTCTCTCTTTTTAAAATGAATCATGCAATCTCTAAATGCATCTATATGCAGAATCTTAGGACTGTCACTGATTTGCAGATATTGTAACATTCTTATCATTATTGGGCGCTTTTTGGAATGGATACCACTTGATAGTACAACAATCACTAATACCCACTGATATTATGAGAGTATGAATACTATGTTTATTGGATGCAATGTTGGAAATAAACTTACGCATCAAGGCACAAAATCCAGGATGACAAGTTAGTCACCTTCCTTTTACTATATCACCTTCTATGTAAGTGTAATGTAAGATATGTGACCTGCAATGACCTTGAAAATTTATATCCTTGGGTACATAATGTTTCATACACCTTAGTGAGAATCTGAGTTAGAAAACAGACAAGGAAATTGTTTCAACCTCACCATAGTTTACACATTAACAAGATCGAGATATATGCGGCTATCCACTCATGTTGGAAGATCTTACCATAAACATCTGAGTTAGGTGAAATTTATAGGATCATTTGAAACAATCACTATACGCAGAAAACTAAGAAAAGGTTATGCCCTTGTCCTTGCAACTCTGTGTCTTTGAATAGACATCATGGAGTAACTCGGAAGACATAACAATCATCAATTGAGAATAAATCAAAGAAAACTTATAACTGCTTAGATGCCCCTAGTATGAAACATAATGGGAACATAAAAGAATTATAACCAAACCAAGATCAAACTGTGTGTTTAAGTAGTATTGAGAAATACCATTGATTCATTTTTCAAGTGCAGTAGAGATTCATCAATCAAAATTTGGAATGTAAGCGACATGTTTTCCTGTCTGAGTGCATGCAAAAGTAATTGTGTTAGTAATTGCAATCCATGTAATGTCTGAGAAACATTGTGTAAAGTGTTGAAAAACACTAGTTCGTTTTAAGTTCCTGGATGTCAAGTGTTCGAGAAACACTAGTGTGATGTCTGTTATGGTTTGGGAGAGGCAAACCATCTTAGACAAGATGCTCAGGACAACCTTGTAGACGCGAACTGACCAAGCTAGAAAATATACCTCCAGTGTAGAATGACTATTCCTAAGATGCAAAATGTAGACAGATCCCAAACAAGGATAGGACATGTGTAAGGAATTAGAGTCATCAAATAGCATAGGTGTGAGATATGAAGGTGTATTCAGTGTATTGATAGACAAAGTAGAGAGTTTGAGTGATGCCTGTTTGCCAGGTTTTCACCACTCGGAAAAGTTTTTTCTTTTTGCTACCAAGATGCCAGTTTGCCAGGTTTTCATCAAGGCACTTTTTTCTTTTTCAAATTTTTTGCTATTTTTTCTTTTTTGAATGTTTTTGTAGTATCAAGGTGTCTATTTTCCAGGTTTTCACCAAGGATACCTTTCTTCATGACTTTTTCCATTGTTTTTGGATTTCTTCAGGATCAATTTTCTATTTTTTTTGGTATTTTATGAGATTTTCACTGCACAGGCTATGCTAGCAAGACATCAAGCGTAGAACTGCTTCAAATGTAGAGTATTGATGGGATCAGGAAGAATATCTCCCTCAGGTGTAGCTAACTGATAAGCACCAGTCCCAAAAGTTGCAGTAATGACATAAGGTCCCAGCCATTTGGGTTCAAACTTTCCTTTCTGTTCTCTATTAGGCTGGTTCTTAGGATTCTCTTTTAGAATGAGATCCCCCACTTGAAAATGTCATGGTTTGACCTTTTTATTGTACCCTTTTGACATGTGTTTTTGGTACACTTTTAGATGATTGACTGTGTGTTGCTTGCGCTCATCAAGTAAGTCTAAAGAGTTTACCCTATCAATGCAGTATTGCTCAGTAGTAACAAGATCTTGGAAAGATACCCAGAAAGATGGGATTTCAACCTTAATAGGTAACACTGCCTCAGTGCCATAGACTAGGACAAATGGCGTGACTCACGTTGGGGTTCTGATGCTTGTTCTGTAGGCCCAAAGTGTCAGATTTAATTGTAAATGCTAGTCTCTACCAAACTTACTCATAGTTCTATGTAGGATCTTGAGAATATTCTTGTTAGATGCCTCAGCCTGTCCATTACCTTGAGGATACTATATTGAGGAGCAATATTGAGTAATGTGAAACTGTGTGCAAAGGTCTTCGATGTCTTGGTTTTTAAATTGGCCCCCATTGTCTGTTATAATTAAATAGGGCAACCTATATCTACAAATAATGTAGTCCAAGATGAACATAGCCACCTGTTTGCCAGTGGCTTTGATCAGCGACACAGATTCGACCCACTTCGTGAAATACTCAGTGGCTATAATGATGTATTTATGTCCACTTAAAGAATTAGGATATATTTGTCCAACCAAATCAAAGGCCCATTGCTGAAATGGCCAATGTGTTATGAATGGGATGAGATTTCCATGTGTTTGGCATTTATGAAATGTCTTTGAAAATTTAATAGCATCTTTTTCCATTTCATGAAATACTCAGTGGCTATAATGATGTATTTATGTCCACTTAAAGAATTAGGATATATTTGTCCAACCAAATCAAAGGCCCATTGCTGAAATGGCCAATGTGTTATGAATGGGATGAGTTCTCTAGCAAGAGCATGGATGAGATTTCCATGTGTTTGGCATTTATGAAATGTCTTTGAAAATTTAATAGCATCTTTTTCCATTTTGGGCCAGTAATAGCCTACTCTAAGAAGTTTCTTAGCTAGTGAAAAGCCATTTGAGTGTGATCCAAAAACACCTTCGTGGACTTCTTTTAATGCATAATCTGACTCTTCGTGTTCTAAACATCTAAGAAGTGTACTGTCGAGACCTAGTCTATATAAGTTATTAGTAATGAGGACATAACACGATGTTGTCCTAATTAAGGCTCTTTTTCATTTCTAGATAGATCATTAGGTATGGTTTGGTCAGTTAGGTAAGCAATGATTTTAGCATACCGAGGTTGGTCTGGGGTGGTCAAAGCACAAATTACTTGGTATTTAGGGGTATCAAAGGTTGGGTAGGATAATTCTTCTACCAAGAAGTCATAGCAGAATTAATGTTCCTCCAGTTGTAACATGGATGCCAATGTAGCCATAACATCTGCAAATTTATTCTCTGTTCTGGGTATCTGCTGGAATATGACGAAGACAAAGTATTTCTTTAGGTCATCAACTAGTTGCTTGTAGGGCATCAACTTCTCATCTTTAGTTTGATAATCTCCATTTACTTGATTGATAATGAGTTAGAACTCACCATACACATGTAACTCTACAATCTTCCACTCCATAGCAAGTTTAAGACCATTTACTAATGCTTCATATTCAGAAATGTTATTTGCGCATGGAAGCATTAATTTGTAGGACTTGGGTATTTTGTAGCCTTGAGGAGTTATGAATAGAACCCCGACTCTAGAGCCTTGTTGTGTGAAAGAACCATCAAATTACATCTTCCACGGATACTCAGTTAGATGCATAATTATTTCATCATGGAACTCAATTATTAAAGGTTCATCATCTTGGAGTGGTGAATCAGCCAACTGACCACTGAGGAATTGTCCTTTGATAGCCCTTCTATCCACGTACTCAATGTCAAATTCACTCAAAATTAGGACCCACTTTTCCAGTCATCCTGTTAATGTTGTCTTGCTTAGGAGGTACTTCAAATGATCTATCTTCACAATGAGATTTACTGTATGTGATAGCATATACTGTCTTAATTTTTGTGATACAAAGATAACTGCTAAGAAAACTTTTTCAATTATGCTGTAATTGAGTTCATAAGATACTAGCATTCAACTGATATAGTAGATTGCTCTTTCCTTTTTAGTTTCATCCTCCTGTGCCAGCAATACTACCAATTATGTAGTTCTAGCAGAAATAGATAAGAGTAATGACTTTCCATGAATGGGCACCATGAGAATAGGAGTAGCCAAGTACTCTTTTAATTCTTTGAAGTTATTTTTACAATGTTCACCCCATTTGAAAGTGACACCTTTATGTAGTAATTTTGTAAAGGGTTGCGCTCTATCTGCAAGTTGTGACATAAACCTCCGGATTGACTGGAGTCTCCCTTGTAATGCCCTCATTTGACTAATGTTGCGTGGATGAGTAATTTCTAGTATAGCTTTAAATTTTCTAGGGTCTACCTCAATTCCTTTTGCTGATACAATAAACCCTAGTAGCTTTCCTGATTGAACCCCAAAGGCACATTTCTTTGGATTGAGCCTCAGTTGAAATTGCTCCATGCGATCTAATATCTTCCGCAAGTCTTCAATATGAGTATTCCTTTCTTTTGATTTGGCAAGGTATCATCCACGTAACCCTCCATATTTTTATGCATCATATCATGGAATATAGTAGTCATGTCTCTTTGGTATGTAGCACCTACATTCTTTAACCCAAATGACATAACGTTCTAGCAAAAGGTGCCCCATGCACATGTAAATATGATTTTCTCTTGATCTTCAGGAGCAATTTTAATCTGGTTATAGCCCGAGAAACCATCCATCAATGAGTACATCTTATAGCTATTGTTAGATCTATAATCATATCAATGTTTGGTAGTGGAAAGTCATCTTTAGGGCATGCTTTGTTTAAGTCTCTAAAGTCTGTATAGATCTTGATAGATTTATCTAATTTAGAGATGGGGACCACATTAGAAATCCATCCTACGTAAGTGACGACTCTAATAAATCCAGCTTTCAATAATTTTTCTAGCTGTACTTTTACCAGTAATGCAACATGAGGATGCATCTTTCTTAGTTTCTATTTCACAGGTTTGATTACAGGAGCTATAGATAAATGATGCATGATTAATTCAGGATCCAGTCTAGGAATATCTATGTAAGACCATGAAATATGATCTTTTTCTCTTTCAGGAACTCAGTGAATTGCATCTTCTCCTCATCTGACAAAGATTGTGCTAGGTGAACAATTTGAGGAACTTAAGCTGTGCCCAAGTTAATTGGTTGTGTTGGTTCTATCAAAACTGAAGATCTTTCGTGAAATTTCTTAGGGAGGATATCAAGAATCTCATCTTTTGGCACCTCTGAGAGGTTTTCACCATCAGATACATCTTTTGTTTTTACCTTTTTAGAATCTGACACTGCCACAACGTGGTTTTCACCGTTAGTTATTTTCTTCTTTTTATTTTTCAATTTGTGACTGAGAAACTTGATATCCTCCTGTGACATGTTCACGCTCCTTGCATTGGTGGAAGAAGGGTAAGGTTCACAAGCATTTAGGTAGCAAGCCAAAGTGTAGTCATTAGGGAAGTCTAGGATAGGAGTAGGATTCATATTGGTCCAATCAATTAGATTTGGGTTTATTAAAGACATGGAGTCAGATTTTGGGAAGGACAACATCACGTCAACATCAAGACTATTAACTAATATGACATATTTTGTTAAGTCTATTTCTACGATGTTTAGATCAATAAGAGTCAGATAGTCATTATCGGAGTCGTTGTTAGTTATATGTGGACCAAACTCTAATGAATTATCAGTGGAACTTTCATCTTCATCTCTTTGTAGAAGGAGGCTCCTAGCTTGTATCCTCTAAATTTCTTCTAGGCCCAGGAAAATGCCAATTTATTCATCAATGATCTAGGGAAGAGATAACTCCTCTGCTTCAGGAACATCAACAATGTTAGGAGTAATGTTAGAATTATCTCTATGTTTTGATGGAGATACAAACATGTGAATCACATCTATTTCAATGTCCTCTGTGGAAATAGATAGATCATCCCACTCATAACCATGGAAGTATTTTATTTCGTCATCAGACTTGTTTAATAATTAAACAATAGTTACCCGATGTACTCTATTAGCCCCTTGTATATCAAAGCATGGTAAATAGAGGACATGTGTGATTGTTACCAACTGCCCCCAATTAGGATGTGAATTATGTGGTTGGGGTGTGTCTTCAGTAGTTGTTTCTATTAATGGCACCTCTGAAGTGTCTTATACTATTTCTTCTACCTCTTGAATAGTAGCGTGTGTTAACAAAGGAACATGAGTGTGTTGTGGTATCTCAAAGCTTGGCACATATCTTTCTCCTTGATATTCAAGATACTTTGTACCAATATGTAATAAAATGTCATAGGACCATTGTTCTAGTTCTATTTCTTCTTCTTCATCACTTCCTTCGTCAAAGATCAGACTATCTCTTGAAGTAGGGTCTTTAGATTTATCATTGAAACTTAGTCCTATTTTATCTTTGGTATCCATGAATTCCATGTGTATAGGTTCAATAAGTCCTTTTCCTTTGTCACCTAAAGGTCCTTTTCCCTTATATCCCATTTGTTTGAGAAGATCATATCCTTTACCATACTTTTCTGGGGATATTTCTACATGTTTTACCTCATTTTGTTTGGTTCTTCCTTGTATAGCCAAGCCAAGATTGCTTGTTCTTCTTTGTCACCCCCTTGGGAGGTAGATGCTTTAACCATACCAGTTGCTTTGTGAATTTTTGGATTTTTAGATGTAGGAGGTGTGAAAGATGAGGAAGGTTTCCCATGGGATCTCAGTGACACTGGAAGTTCTATCAATGATGAGGTCATGTCCAGCTTGTATTCTCCCATACTAGTTTCTTCAAGTTTTAAGGTCTTTCCAAAGCTCTTCATAACCATGTCTTTGGTAGTTTCAGGTGCAGTCTCTTTTGGAACTTCCTTGTTATGAGGGACCATACTACCTGCCTTAACATTGTTGCAAGTATAACTGGCATCTATAGGAATTGTCACTTCCACCCCATTATGTGGGAATTTGATACACTCATGGTAAGTAGATGGTACTGCTTGCATTTCATGGATCCAAGGTCTCCCTAATAGTATGTTGTAAGCCAAGGGTAGATCTATAACTTGACATATCATATTTCTTTCAACTGGTCCTATTCTGATTGGTAGAAAAATGAGACCTTTAGAGGTTATTTCTTCTTCATCATAAGCTTTGATAGTGATCTTGCTTCTTGAATCAATGGTTTGTTCTGAGAGTCCTAGCTTCTTGATTAGATTGAGAGTACAAATGTTCAAACCTGCACCTCCATCTATCAATACACGTCTGACACAAGATTTGTGAATTAGGACTTTAATATGAATAGGTTGATTATGCAGATGTGTTAATGATTTATCATCTTCTTCTAAAAAAGAGAGGTTATGTGGCGTTGAGATATGATTAACCATTGCTTGGAATTTGTCTAAATCAATGTCCTTTGGCACATTCGCTACATGTAGGGATTGTTCAAGAATTTCCCTATGTACTGAGGAGATTTTAGGTAACTCAAAAATGGAAATTTGAGCAGAGGTTCGTTGCAATTGATCCACCAAGTTATAGTTTTTTGCTGGAATGGTAACCGTTTGTTTTGTTGTTGTCGGTTTGGGAACAGTGAAAATAGGTACCTTGGAAGTTTTTTCTGGTTTTGATGAGGAATTAGGTCCTTTGATTGTGACTTGTGCTTGACTTTAGGTCACTACATTCGATTGGGAAGATGTGTCTTTAACACCTTTGATAGTGGCAACATTAATTGATTCAGTTTTAATGTCTAGCATGTTGATCACATTATCACTATTAGAGTAGGCATAGTTCACTTCATTTCCTTTTCCTTTAAATGGTTCCCCTTTCTCATAATTATGGAATGGTTTGTTAAATGTCATATGGTCTTCATTAGTGGTGTGTCCTACTTTGATCTTGCCTCCTTCAATAAGGTTTTGTATAAAATTTTTGAGTTTAAGACAATTATTAGTCTTATGTCCTTTGTTTTTGTGAAAGAAACAATAGGAATTGTCATCCCACCATCTTGGTTTGACTTCTGGTTCCCATGGTTTTGAATCCAGGATCGTAAGAACTTTGTTGCCTAAGAGTGTATTTAAAATAGTCTCAAGAGGTTCTCCCAAAGGAGTGAACGTTCTTTGAGGTTTGGAAGTCTATGGTCGACCCTTGTTGTTCTCATTATTTGCTTTAGGTATGAAGGTTTTTACCATGGCATCTTTACTTGCTTGCATGCTATTCGTCAGATTGAACACTGCTGGTTTAGGATTAGCATTAGACGCATCTACCACGCCATCATTAACAACATTCTTGTTTTGTTTCCACCATTTAGGCTTTTTTTTGGAGTTGGTAGATTTTCTATCACTTTGGAGAGTGATTTCTCCCTTTTTAACCATGACTTATTCAATACAGATGGCATTCTTGATCTACCTGTCAAAGCTAGGGGAATCTTGCATTTGCAATGCATAGTTCAACTCAGGTATAAAGATATTAACAAATATTTCCATCTTTTCTGATTTGGGAATAGCTCTTGAATACCTTGCAAAGATTTTCCTCCACCTTTGTATAAAGTGTGTAAAGGATTCACCGGTTCTTTGTTTAGTGTTACATAGATCCATCATAGTTACATCGTGCTGTATATTATAGGGGTAATGTTGAATAAACCATTGAATTAACTCCTCAAAATCTTTTACCTTAGGTGTGAGCTTTGAGAACCACTCCATAGAATTTCCACCTAGGCTTCCTGGGAATAGCCTCATTAGGTATGTAGGTCCATGCATGTACTCTATGCTTAGAGCACAAAAATCTCTCACATGGTCATGTGGATCAGTCTCTCCCATATACTTGTCATATTTTTGCCTTAACATGTTGGGAGGAAATGGAACCATATTAATACTCTTGTCGAAAGGAAATGGACATATGGAGTCCAAAGAGTATTTTCTCTTGGGTTTAGCCTTATCTTGTTTGAGAGTTGCAAGCTCAGTTTGCATCAAGATTAGTTGTTTAGAGAGAATAGAGATAGGAGTTGATACCTCCTTTTCCTTTAGTTTTTCAACATCATAATCTTTAGGTAATTTTACTCCAGTGGATGCTAGATGGAGAAAGTATTTCTCTTTGTCTTCACTAATTATCTTTTCCAATGTTTTTTGAAATTTTTTACTCTGTTTGAGTTTATTGTATTCCTCTTCAGTAATGTCTTCATTACTGTCTGAATCAAACAAAGGACAGTCGATATTTTGTTCTTCTTCACCATCGCTATCTTCACATTTTTGGTTTTCATCATTGTCGTATTCCTCAAAAGCTTTACTCCATTCATGAGTGGGTCTTTCCATTTCTGGTGAGTCTAAATCGAGCAGGGAAATGCGAGATGTTTCTCCTTGTTGAAAGTGTAGCGATATAGGAGGTAATTTTGATTCTTTAGAAGTGTACTTGTTACATCTTGTGTTAACCATGAATTTGTATCTCAACTTTGTCAAAGCTTCCCAATAGTGTCAAGTAGAGTCTCAAATGGTCCAAGTGAGTGTGTCTAGGCAGAAATGTTGTTTGAGTTTTGGTAGAAGTAAATGATTCCAGCATCAAAGGGTTAGAATGCCTTGTTAGTAAGCTTAGAATCAAGTTGTTTTGAAAAGTGAATAGACCACATGTATTAAGACCGATAGTGAGAGACTAACAGGACATGCAAGGTAGACATTTGAAAAAGTATTGAAACAGTGACAGAGAGACCAGAAAAGGCAACATGACCAGACTAAAGAGCCAAAAGGGTATCCAATTTTACTAAAGTTTTTTGAGAAATAAATCTACACGTGCCCACTGTCCTAGATGTGACCCTCTACATGCGAGCCAAGAAATGCAGGATGCAAGCTTCTGATGAACTAGATGCGAGCTAAGAATTAAAGGATGTGACCTTTCTCCCTAGATACGATGTAATTTTGACCATATGCAATTCAGGATACCAGATGCAATTTTGCACAACCTAATGCGAGCCAGGATAGACCAAAAATGATCTTCTAAGGTCTATCAATTTTTTTCAATTTTGTCAATTTTGTCTTAGAAGTGCGTGAAGTTTGTTTGATCGGAGATTGCATTCAAAGACTTTCTAGTGAGTGAAAAATACATGTAGACCAAGGTTTGAACTTTTGTTGCTTGTTTGAAGGTGTTATCTCTTTAATGATTTTCAGTCACATCAAGCATCGTTGCATTGTTAAAGGTGAACAAACACATCCTTATACCCTATTTTCTAAGTAGAGGATGAAAATCCTTGCTCATAGACTTAGGTACACACTCAAATGCTAATTAGAATATGGCTATGACCAAGTACACAATGACTCTCGTTATGATACCATATTATCTGAATCCAAACGCAAGTGAGGACACGATATGATGAGTGTCTTGGGGCAATTACTTTTTGCCTTGCACAAGGATTATCACCCTTTCGGGGATGAATTAGGTAGTTTTGACTACAAAGTTTGTTGTTTATGATGGGGCAATCCATTTGAAACTGTCTCCCATAGAATGCACAAGGAAAATTTGAGGTGTATAGCCCTATGAGTACTCAAATAGGTGTAGTCTCACAAGCAAGATTCAAGCGGCTCCGCTCTACACATACCCAAACATGTTCAAGGAATGATGTCAAAATTTTGAGAACAAAACCGATTCTCTCTTCTGAGGCTTTGGTCTATAAGGAAGCAATTATTTATAGTGAGTTGGAAGGGTTTGTGTAAACCTGTCCTCACTTAGGTCATTCCCGCAAGATTTTTTCCTCAACCGGCAGGCCCTCTAATGTTTGATAAGCATACAAAGGATCGACGAGCGTAGGATTTATAGATTTAGGATTCTTCAAAAGAAGAAGAGCATACTCTCCTAGTCCATGCCATTTTCTCCTAAAATCATGTCAAGCATGGTTCTTTCCCTCAAACATTGTCACTTAAAACTCAATCTCCCATATCGTGTTTTTGATTCCCCCACTTGGAAGGAAGAGAAAAATCCCTAGTGAGACTAAGTAGTAAGCTTGATTTCGATTTTAAGTTCCTATTTTAAGAAAGCATAAAGCATTTGAAAAGTAAATTTTGTGTTTGTTCAATTTCCTCAAATTAGGTGATTTGCTTGTTCATTTACTTCTCCAAATTTAGACAATGAATTTGCTTTGTTTCAATTTTTCCACAAGATTTAATGCTTTGATTGTTCAATTACAAATCCCAAATTTAGACAGTGAAGTTGTTCTTTTTCCAATAAAATTTAGGTTACTTGTGTTGTTCAATTAATTTGTCCAAAAGGGAAATTTAAATGATGAGACTATTCAATTAATCCCACAATAGTTTAATGATTTGCTTGTTCAATTGCTTTTTCCAAAATGAACTTTAAACGATGAGTTTGTTTGCCTTGTTCAGTTACTCTAGATTCCTCTCAAATTTTAAACCAACTTTTGACTTTCTGATTTTCCTTGAAGGAAAAGAGCATACTAATCTGATTTATTTAACAAGTGATTAGAAAGTTTTTTTAAGTTATTACTTGGAAGAATTTGAAGAACAAGTTAATCTATTTAAAACCCTGCAAACCACAAGTTATCAAAGCCTCTCCACCTTCTTATCATCAACCTGCTGTATACGTTAAATGTGGCCTTCTTATTCAACCATACACTTCAACATAGTCCTTATTCATCAGCCACATACAGAAGTGAATATGAGTTATTCATCCTACATGCTTGTATGATTTGACCTGTTTCCTTCTATCCAGACGGGGTTTTGAATGGCTCTCAGAATGAGAGTCTCACAACCTAGACAATCCAAGAACGAATGATTTTTCTCCATGAATGCAATGCAAGATTAATCTAAGAACATGAAAGATGCAAGATTAATCTAAATGAAATTAAACTAAGACATGATAAGAAATATGAGATTAATATAAGAAAATGAAGCTATTCTATTGCAAATGAGATTAATTGGAATGAGATGATGAACTATAAAATACAACAGCAATTCATTATTCTAAAAATGCATCTTCTTGAATGAGAAATGAGAGTTCTTTTATAGACAGAGAGTCTACTCAGAATAGAAAGTTTCCTTTTGAATTAAAACAGATAAAAAAGCTAGTTTAAAATAACAAGTTTTCTTTAAAAGAAAACAATGAACTATTTTCTCTTTGTTTTTAACTGTTTTCTTTTTTATTTTAACTGTTTTCTTTCTCTTTAAAGCACAATTAATTCCAAGTTTCTATTTCTGAACTGAAGAGAAGATTTTTGAGAGAATATTTAATTAAATAAATAGAATATGACCTCATAAATGTATTTTCTCAATTATTTGAATATTAAAATTCAATTATTGAAATGAGGATATTTATTTAAAAATTAAATATTATTTAGTTCCTTTTTATGTGTTTTAGCTAAAAGGGGTGAATTTTAATTTAATTAAAGTGCTAGGACTTTATAATTAAATTAATTCAATCATGGGGTTTATTTATCCAATTATGATTGATATTTAGGAATTAAATATAACGTATGATTAATGCAGATTTAGGATTTTCTGCATTTGATCCTTAGGTCAAGTAGAGTCAGTCAAAAATCAGAATTGCCTAGTACAATAGGACTTTGATGATTCAGAAGAATGCCAAATGCAACAAAATTGGTTAGGGTTGCAAGATGCCAATTTTGGGGTGTTACATTTTCCCCCTCTTTGAATTGATGTGCGAGCAACGAATTGATTCAAAGAATAGTCTGATGCCTGAAGCACAGAAGAATAAATTTTGAAAATTGATGATGCAAAGATCGATTGATGAAGATTTCAGAGCCATCTCCAGGATAGAGTTTAAATCTCCGAAGTCTAGGTTAGATTACCAAGACTCCGATCAAGTAGATTTTTCGAGGGTCATCTCTAGAATGAAGCTTGATCCTTAGGGATCTGGGTTAGATTTCCCTGATACCTAATAGATTTAAGATTTTGAGAATCATCTCCAGAATGAAGCTTGATCCTCAGGTATCTAAGTTAGATTGCTCAGATACCTAATAGATTAAGATTTTGAGAATCATCTCCAGAATGAAGCTTGATTCTCAGGGATCTAAGTTAGATTGCTCAGATACCTAATAGATTGATATCTTTCAAAAGAATGTCCCCAGAATGAGGCTCAACCTTCAGGAGTCAGGGTTAGATTGCCCCAATACCTATCAATAAAAATATAGTCAATAGATATTTTTAGGACTATCTCCAAAATGAAGCTTAGTCCCCCAATATCTAGGTTAGATTGCCCAGACACTGGTTAGATCAAATTTCAAAATCATCGCCAGAATGAAGCTTGATTTTTAGGAGTCAGGGTTAGATTGCCCTAATTCCCAATAGATGAGATTTTCAAGAATAATCTCTAGAACGAAGCTTGATCCTCAAGAATCTAAGTTAGATTTCTCAGATACTTAATAGATTGATATTTCGAGAATCATCTCCAGAACGAAGCTTGATCCTCAAGAATATGAGTTAGATTGCTATGATACTTAATAGATGACAAGATGTAGGGAACAAAGATGCCCCCTATTGGTTGTGGAGTATCCAGTTTTGACTATGAAGTACAAAAAAATGAACATGCCCCAAGTGATGAGATGCCCCTAGCAATGAGGACTTTTGAAAATTAGATTAGATTGATTGGAATAGATTCAATGATGTAATCATCCTGCCCCCTCGGGAGTGAAATAGAAAGAGGATATAGCATAATGGTGATTGAGAGCGGTAAATCACAAATGGATGTTGAATCAGAGATCAAGAAGAACTTAGAATAGATTATAGAAGAATCTGGAAGATTCAGAAACAATTTTGAGTGATTTCAAGGTCTGGTTGACCAAGTTTGACTAGGGTTGACTAGAGTTTACCAGAGTTTGAATTTTGAGGAAAAAATTCAAAGATTTGAGAAAATGTTGATTAGATATGATTCTGACAAGAAAGTGATGTTAGAAAGTCGATTGCACAAGCATTCAATCGCGTCGGTCTTGCAAAATTTAAAATGCAATTTTGAGCTATATAGAAGTGTCAGATTTTGATTTCAATCATGAAAATGGATTCAAAGCGGTCAAATTAGCTAGTGGTGAAATTTTCACGCAAATCAGAGCACTTTTGAAAATTAGTTCAAAACCTATATATGAGTCAAAAGGGTCATTTTCAAATCATTTGCATCCACTGACTTTTGAGATTTGAGCTTTGAGTGAAAATGGTGGTCCCCGTGAGCACTCATCATTTTGAGCAATCCAAGCGGCATAGTCATCCAGCAGCGTATAGACCTCTAGTAAGTGTTCGAATAACCTCTTTGTCATTTTAAATTTGATCACTTTCAGTCTATTTTTCATCATGTTTTCATGTTTTTTAGAATTGTTTCACGGGTTCTCGCGTGAGGAACTAATTTCTTCGTGCGGCCCATAATGAGAAATCGCGCAAGAAACTGCCAAAAGGTAGATTCTCACGTCGGTCGATGGGAATCCTCGTGTAGGAGGGTACCCATGTCTCATGTAGGAAACCCTCTAGAAGGGGGGTTTATCACGTGAACATGCATGAAAATTCGCGTGTGCTTTAAATTTCACGCGGCCTAAAAAACTTCTTCGCGCGAAAGGCTGCTTCTTCGCATAGAGAGAATTGAACAGTGTGAATGTAAACTGAGTCTGTGTCGTATCCAATAGATTTTGTGTCAGCATTATTCCTTTGTGTAAGATGTCTATAATGTTTTATTTCGCAGTTATGCATTAATTATCTTGAATCATGAGCCGATTATTGATTGTGCATTGTTGTTTGCATGTCTTGCAGGTCAATTTCCTAGATATAGCATTCAGGTCACATCATCCATCTATCAGTGGGCTGGTGAGATAGTTAGATGATGTAGAGATTGTGCATATTGATAGGTTGGGCTTGTCACGTCTTTGTGATGTACCGAGATTCGAGTAAATCATGATCTACAGGGAGCCTTGGTGGAGCGTTTTCATTCAGAAATTAACATCTTTCACCTTCCTCAGGGTGAGATGACAGTGACGCCTGAGGTTATATATAGGATTCTCTAGATACCCTTGCATGGACCTAGAGTGGAGTATGAGGTACAACCATGGCCAGGTACATTAGTGCTATGAGAGATCTTGTAGGATGATCTTTTCATGGGTAGAGCCATCCCATGGGAGGAGTTGATCAGAGATTACGGGCCTGGGCACTGATTGGCCATGGTTTTGGTAGCATTCCTTGGATGCTATTTGATGCCTAATCATGGTCAACATGGTTTTGAGTGTGGTTATGGTTGGATTCTACAAAGGATGTTAGCCGAGCCAGTCAGATATGGATGGGGTCAGTGTATGCTGGCCCATATGTACCATGAGATGCACAAGATCGCATACAAAGAGGCGAAGAGCATGGCTGCAGGGGTGTTCATTCTATAGGTGTGGGCATGGGAGCACCTGCTAGTTACCTAGCCCATATGTGATGATCTAAGGGAGCCACTAGAGCCCTACATATGCAGCTATAGATATTTGATTACTCAGCCCGCGCTGGGTAAGATAGAGCAGTGGCGAGCACAACTTGATGATCTAGTAGCAGTGGTATGGCGACCATGAAGACTGACAGAGGAGTGGGACAATGCTAGTGAGCAGTTGAGGTATATGCTTGTGTCATGACCACTCATCGATTGGGCTATATCCATTATTGAGCGGTTCCCCCTTTCACGTGTCTAGCGGCAGTTTGGTCGGGCATAGGAGATCTCACAGGAGTACTATTCCTATGCTCATTTCACTGATGAGCTTAGGAAGGGATGATTGACCAAGTTAGATACTGGTCGATGTATGATCGATGTACGAGACCTAGCGCGGATTCGATGGGATTATCTAAGAGGGATTGCAGATGATGGCATGACCGCAGAGTATAGGGAGTATTTCATTACTTATCCCTTCCCATGATTTATAGATCCAGTTGGCATAGGAGCACCGGTGCAAGTAGTGCACCCATAGGTGCCAAGTAGAAGGTACCAATGCCTCCACCATAGCAGACACCTCGACCACTACCACAGCAAGTACCACAACAAGGGATACGACCACATAGCGTATAGGTGGACATCCCGACACAACAAATGAGGACTGATCCCGGTGTGAGTAGCAGTGTGAGGCAGAGCAGGAGGAGGACAACTACATAGTTAGACAATGTGCATGAGTAGGCAAAGTAGTAGGAGGGACAATAGGAGGTACAATAGGAGGACCCGATGCAGGAGGATCAACCTACACAGGATCCGGTACAGGGTCTAGTATCCAGGGATGCATTATCATAGGTGCAGGATGCCCTGTGGAGAGCCAGAGAGAGGGTACGACAGCTGGTGAGGCATGTTGGAGAATCATAGGTACAGGTTGTCATGCAGGATGCCTAGCTATTAGACAGAGATCGAGAGCTACAGGATGTCCGAGGGCAGTTGTGGAGAGCGCTGGAGCAGCTTTAGGTGGGTACAGGACATCAAACCACCTGAGAAGCCTATTATTATGCAGCATATGTGGGGGTAGTGCCTAATGAGGCATTGTAGGTGCTTAGATTTTCTTCGTATTCCAGGCAATCAGAGGGTGCACATGCACCACCTCCACCAAATATGCCTCCTCCTCCACCTCCTCTAGGTGACGAGGGAGAGGGCCAGAGCTAGATTTGATAGATTGATATATGAGATCATAGGATGTATACGTTAAATGTGGTCTTCTTATTCAACCATACAATTCAACATAGTCCTTATTCATCAACCACATACAGAAGTGAATATGAGTTATTCATCCTACATGCCTATATGATTCGATCTGTTGCCTTCTATCTAGACGGGGTTTTGAATGGCTCTCAGAACGAGAGTCTCACAACCTAGACCAATCCAAGAATGAATGATTTTTCTCCATGAATTCAATGCAATGTAATGCAAGATTAATCTAAGAACATGAAAGATGCAAGATTAATCTAAATGAAATTAAACTAAGACATGATAATAAATATGAGATTAATCTAAGAAAATGAAGCTATTCTATTACAAATGAGCTTAATTGAAATGAGATGATGAACTATAAAATGCAGCAACAATTCGTTATTCTAAAAATGCATCTTCTTGAATGAGAAATGGGAGTTCTTTTATAGACTGAGAGTCTGCTCAGAATAGAAAGTTTCATTTTGAATTAAAACAGATAAAAAATCCAGTTCAGATTAGCAAGTTTTCTATAAAAGAAAACAATGAACTATTTTCTCTTTGTTTTTAACTATTTTCTTTTTTATTTTAACTGTTTTCTTTCTCTTTAAAGCATAGTTAATTCCAAGTTTCTATTTCTAAACTGAAGAGAAGATTTTTGAGAGAATATTTAATTAAATAAATAGAATATGACCTCATAAATGTATTTTCTCAATTATTTAAATATTAAAATTCAATTATTGAAATGAGGATATTTATTTAATAATTAAATATTATTTAATTCATTTTTATGTGTTTTAGCTAAAAGGGGTGAATTTAATTTAATTAAAGTGCTAGGACTTTATAATTAAATTAATTCAATCATGGGGTTTATTTAGCCAATTATGATTGATATTTAGGAATTAAATATAATGTATGATTAATGCAGATTTACGATTTTTTGCATTTGACCCTTAGGTCGAGTAGAGTCAGTCAAAACTTAGAATTACCTAGTACAATAGGACTTTGATGATTCAGAAGAATGACAAATGCAACAAAATTGGTTAGGGTTGCAAGATGCCAATTTTGGGGTGTTACACCTGCAAGCAAGAGTTAGGCTATTCTAAAGAGCAAAAGCACAACAGATCAAAACATTAGTGGTTATGGAACCCGATTTTCAAAATTTTAAACTAGATAGGAGCCTAGAAATCTTGGAAATGACCTTATGCACCACATGCAAACCTTTGCACCAGATATGATAGAATACAGATCGGATACGCGCCTTTGCTAAAAATGATCCAGAATTTCCTGGATGCGATTCCTAAAATCCAGGGTGCGAGCAAATATCCTGCATTGCGATGAAATATCCCAGATACGAGCCTTTATAACCAAAAATGATTCTGGACATGGAATCTGAGAACACAAATTAGCCAAAAAAGATTAAGAAATGAAATAAAATTTGGGTTTGAGCCCCACAGTGGGTGCCAGAAATGTGTGTGTAATTTTATGTACCTGTTAAGAAATACACAACGCTTCAATAGGTCATTATGTTAGTGAAAAATCATAAAAAGCCAGGGTTTGACATAAATCACTAAAACTGACCTATTGCTTCCTATCTAGGAGGAGTATAAAAAATGCCATAATATGCCCTCAGATTATGCATTTATCAGTGACATATACAACCTATAATGAAATATTTAAATAAAACTAATCTAATATGCTGAAGAAATGTCCCTTTTAACTCCAAAATAAAAGATTATATCAATGCATGTATGAGAGCTAAAATGCAATATGAATCACTAAAAAATGTGAGCAACATGATTCTACACCTTCCAATCTCAAAATATGGGCAGCATAAGGATGCTTTCAACTCTTAAAATTCAGGGCCATTTGAGCTCAAAAACCATCCAATTTATAGAAGAAATGGAGGAATGGGGGAAAGCTCTAGAAGGGAAGCCATTAATGAGGATGTAAGACTCATTAATGTGGAGTGTGGAAGAGAATGTGTAAGAGACATTAATGCTTCATTTATGAAAGCATTGATGAGGTATGGGTGAGGGTTTAAGGTCAAGCTTGAGAACTTTGACTTTTGAGGGAGGGTTGAATTCCTAATCACAAATTAGGAATGTGACAAGCTTAGGGGTAGCTTAGGATTAGGATTAAGGCTTAAGATAGGTGATTTAAGGAGATAGAGATGGGAGGAGAGAGAATGAGTGGAGGGGGATTAGCTAATTAGGGTTATTTAGATAATTAAGAAGAATTAGCATGTGAGAAGGGGTTGGGATGAGTTTGAACTCATGGTTGGGTAGTTGAGATTGGTTAGGTTAGAGGGAATATTAATGAAATGAAATATGTAAATAATATATTCACTCAATATTAGGGATTTTAATTATTTAAGCTTTTGATTGCTTTGTAATAATTAATTAGGACTATAGCCAAATTGAATTAATTAGGCTAGGGGATTGATTTTTGCAAGTGATGAGGTATAATTAGGATTTTATTTAATTACTTTCAATTAATTACCTTAGCCAAGTTTTGAATTAAATAGAATTGATTTGATTGGATTGGCTAAAGCAATTAATGTAAATTAGTGATTAAATCACTTAGGAAATTAAATTTGATTTGAATGAATTATGCCAGCCAATTGAAGAGTTATCTTGACATAATTGGGGGTATGATCACACTTAGGAAAAATAAGGTCTATGTTCAGAGAAAACCAAATTAGGGTGGTTACAATATGCCCTTAGATTATGCATGTATCACTGACATATACAACCTAGAATGAAAGATTTAAATAAAACTAATCTGATATGCTCAAGAAATGTCCCTTTTAACTCCAAAATAAAAGATTATATTAATGCATGTATGCGAGCTAAAATGCAATATGAATCACTAAAAAATGTGAGCAACATGAATCTACTCCTTCCAATCTCAAAATAGGGGCAGCATAAGGATGCTTTCAAATCTTAAAATTCAGGGCCATTTGAGCTCAAAAACGATCCAATTTATAGAAGAAATGGAGGAATGGGGAAAACTCTAGAAGGGAAGCCATTAATGAGGATGTAAGACTCATTAATTCTATCTCAAACTTTGTCTTCTTTTATGTAGTTGGATTTCATAATTCTCAGGGATATAAGCATCTCTGATTTTTACAACCATAGCTCTCAATGTGGCAATGGGCTTCTTTCCTTCCTTCTCTCTCTCATCTTGGATGAATTTCCACCAATTGAGTGAAGACCCTCTGAGTCTGTATTTAGCAACTTTCACCTTTTTAGCCTCAGTAATTCCATCACACTCAAAGTTATTTTCTAGTCCTTATATCGAATCTATGACTATCTCCAGTTCCATCTTTCCAGTAAAGATAGGAAATCCTTCTAGTGCTTTACCACTCATAGCCTTTAAAGATTTCAAGAATGGTTCCTCAGTAAGGACATGGTTAACTTTAGGTACTTCATCATCTATGAAAATCTCCTTTTCTTTCCCTTCAACCTTATCCTTTACTTCTTCTGCTTTCACATCAACTTCATCTACCTTTTGCTCTAGTTGAGCCAATCTGTCTCTGAGCATCCTATTCGCCACTTCTTTCTCATCTACCTTCTTAGCCAAATCTGCATTGGTCACCATTTTAGACTCTCCTACTGACTCTTTTGGTTGAAACATTAACCACAAGCCTGATCAAACAAGCTCTGATACCAATATGATGGAAGTGCTCCAAGGTGTTCTCACACAAACTTGCTAAGGAGTCCACTTTCCCCATCTTCTTAGGGTCCCAATCTCTCTCCTAGGACCATAATAGTCTCAATTCTCCAAGTCTCCAAGCCTAAGACTATCTTGACTCCACTCCAAGAGTTAGTCTTCTTATGTTTAACCTTGAAGGACAACTACCAATATTTTTGTCTCAATGCTTCTCTCTAAATTGAAGGATTCTAGAAACAAATCCTTCATACCAACTTCACCAATGCTTCAAGGGTCATATTCACCATTAAAAAACTCCTTTTGCATCCTTCCAACTCCATTTTAATTTTTCTTCAATCCCTAATTAGTCAAGTTCCCAAATTAACTCTCTGTTTGGTCCTATTAGGCCTAATTGTCCAATTAGCCCTATCCAAATTTTTTTTTTTGTATTCTTTCCAAAAAAATGCAAATAACCCCCCCAAAAAACCTAGGATCCTAATAAACTTTTCAAAGAACTAAAATATTTTCAAGGTCTTGGGCTCCCAAGTCATCCGTACACCAGTGTCCTAAAATGTAGGGCAAATAGGGTTATTTTGGCTCTTCACAAACAGTCTACTGATTTCTACTTAGAAATCCATCTAAATGGATTGTAAAAGACCTTAGCTCACAACTAGAGATCTATAGGACCCTAAAGATTTAGAAACCACACTTGGTTTATATCTCTCACACATACCCTTGCTTCTACATTCAAACTTATCTCTGTCATGCACCTAACCGGACAGTCATTGCTCGCCTAGGGCATGGATTTAAAATTAGCTAAATGGTTCTCCAGGCCTCCTACTTGAGTATGTACACTATAAAGAGTCTACCATACCATATTCATCCACCCTTTGAATATTTCCACAGTTGGATTCTATGGGGGAGCCATGAAACTAAAAATCACCTAGACTGTACCAACAACTACACTAATTCCTAAACAATTTACTAAGTCTAACTAATCAACTCAAAAAAACTTGATTAATAAAAGGAAAAGTCTTATATATACTCCTAATACATGGATCCAACACTGTATCAAGCTTTTCAATCCATTAAAACACTTCTACCATCCAAGCAAGCTGACTATTACAGAAAACCAAAACACTATCTTCTATTCACTTTCAAAAACTTACCATACATTCTCCATACCTTGGGAAATGAGCCACAAGGTGTCTAAAGATGCCTCCTCCATGTTTTTAGGCCACTAGAATTCATTTCCCCTCCATACTTTGAAGGGAATCAAAATTTGTCAATGTTGCATGCAACATTTGCAAAATTGCAAATGTTGTCATGACAATATTGTAGCATCTTTTGCATTAATGATGAAAACTAAATTTTATGACCTCTATCCCATATCATTTGATGAATAAAAACCTTTGAGGCCTTTTTAGGCACTTTTCACACCTTTCCTAATTCTAGAACATTTTTAGACCATATTTCACACTTTAGGCCTAAACTAAGGATTAACAACTTAGAAAGCAACCTAAACTAAACTAGATTGGATTGAGTACTAACTAATAATCCATCTAGTCACACACATTGCAAGACTTTCTAAGGTCAAAATGTAAATTCACTGACTTGGTTAGAGTCAATTACAAGCCAAAATTGGACTAATACTTTAGGGAGAGCCTAGGTGCTCTTGCACCAGACACAGATGGGACAGATGGCACATGTGGGACATATGATGCAGCTGGTGCCCCTAGTTGGTATTAGGATTATGCCATCTTTGTATGAATATGCACCACGATGTATCTTATTTGATTGAGACTCAATGTATCTTTGTTGATGCACCTTGATATACATTTGATGGACATTTGAATATCTATTACTATAGATTCACTTGATTTTGATTTCTTGTTCTCTTTATGATGTCATCATATGTTAGAATTTTAGTTTTTGATGATATATGGATGCATTTCTATATGGCTATATGCATTTTACTTTATACATGTTGTGGATGAATTGTCTTATGTATGACATACTTTAGATGGATGCAAAATGTATGATGATGGTTTTATTTAATGCTCTTAATGATTTTGATGATGGACTTATGCAATGATAAATGCATCGTACTTAATATTTCTTTATTTTCTAATGCAATAAGACTTTATATGAAAATGTATCTTAATAGCTGAATTTACCTTAATGGATGAAATTCTTAATGAATAATGGTTAATAATTTTTTATTTTTGTGTGAATAATGAATAATGAATAATGATATGCATTGTTTTTTTATTGAAGTCTAACATACTCAATTTTAAAAGAGAATTGTGATGATGTCAACCTTTGATGAACTCACTTCCCTAACCAAGGAAATCCCTCATGCAAATTACTCTACATGAATGCAACTAACTGTCACTTTTGCAAAAGAATGCATGGATTAATTTTCATCATCGAGCTTTTCAGTTCTTCTAGCACGTACAATCACTACTGGTGAGATTAACAAACCATGATGATATGAATACTGCTATTTTTAGTTTTCAATCATGAAATCAGTACAACCCTCACTAGTTAGACTTCAAAACTATGAGAGTATGATATCATTTTCATCAGTTTGAATGCCGCAAGTAGATTTTGGCATTGAGATATGAGAAATCTAAATGCCCAAGGTATCCTTTTGCATAAATAGACAGAAATTGAATCCCCTCCATATGCAAATATCCTTGATGATTCTTTGATAGTCATGTCTTTAGATGAGTTTTCATACTTCGATGAATCAACCTTAAAATAGTCACACAAAAATAAAGAAAAGATGTCAAGCTTTCATCATTGCTGATATAGTCGAGACATCATTGATTGGCTAAAAAGACATGACTTGAAAATCAAGTATCCCATCAAACTTTAGTGCTAGTGTCGTATCCTTGTTTCAAATAGAACTTCATCCTTTTTTATATTTGTATTTTTTTTAATCCTAATAATAATAATTAGTCAATGAAGGTCAAGGATCAATGCGACAAGAGATAGGAATCCAAGGTCAAAGATCAAGTTTGATGCTTTGATGCATTGATTCGTGTGAAGTGGTGCTTGCTTGATGAAATTTGCAATTTGTATTGATTTCCCCCTAGGTGGATAGGAAAATGTTGGACTTGGGAAATACTTCCAAAGTATGAAAAATGCTCGGTATATGCAAAAGGCAGCTCAAAGACTTTATTATGACTATGCACAAACGATGGATGCAAGGGTATATACAATGGTGACAGGAAAATGCAAATGAACAATGCAATTGGGCAAGACTTAAGGGTCAAATAGCATTTGTTTACTAGGTTTTCACCATTTGAATTTATTTCACTTTTTGACCTTTTTACTTTTTTTTGTTACCAAGGCGCATATTGTTAGGTTTTCACCAAGGCACTTTAAAAAAAAAAATCTTTTTTTTTTTTTTTTTTTTTTTTCNCACCAAGGCACTTTAAAAAAAAAAATCTTTTTTTTTTTTTTTTTTTTTTTCCATTTTTCATTTTTTACTTTTTTAAATTACCAAAGTTCTTGTTTGCCAGGTTTTCACCAAAATAACAAATTTTTAGGATCCACATGTCAATGTTTTTGCTTTCTTCATGCTCAATTTTATGCATTTTTCTTGTTTCTCCAAATTATTTCCACTATTTTTGAATTTCTTCAGGATCTCTTTTCACTATTTTTTTGTTTATTTTAGGATCTCTTTTCACTGTACATAGAATGATGCTTTCTCTCATTTGATACTCTCTCTTATGATATTCTTTAGCCCTCTACACTTTCATCTGACTTACGTATAAAACCTTTTTAAGTGGATGTTATTGATAGGTTCTTGCAATTCATCCCTGTCACAATCAACTAATTTGTAAGTCCTCGTTCCAAAGGAAGATGTGATAATGAAGGATCCCAACCAGTTTGCTTCCCATATCCCTTTCTTCTCTCTTTCTGCCCGATTCTTAGGATTTTCTCTCAACGCTAAGTCACCAATTTGAAACACTCTAGGTTTTATCTTTTTGTTGTAGCTCCTTGACATTCTATTTTGATAAACCTTAAGACATTCATACACCTGTGTTTGGTGTTCCTCTAGTAGCTCAATTTTTTGAAGCCTAGAAACCCTATAATCTTCATCCATTATGAAACCATGTAAGGAGACTCTTAAAGACGAAATCTCAACCTCTAAAGGTAAAACAACTTTTGTTCCATAAACTGATGAGAAAGGTGTTGTGCCTGTAGGTGTTCTTATGCTTGTCCTATATGCCCATAATGTTGGGTTTAGTTGCACATTCCAATTCTTTTCTGAATTGTTAATTGTTCTCTTCAGAATCTTAAGTATGTTCTTGTTTGTTGCTTCGGTAGGACCATTTCCTCAAGGATAATAGATTAAAGAGGAATGATGTATAATATGAAATTTCTCACATAGTTCATCCATGTCCTTATTTTTAAATTGTTTTCCATTAGAAATTATTATAGCATGAGGAATACCATATCTACAAATGATATGATTTAGGATAAATATTGAAATTGTTTCCTTGTTGCAGTTGACAAAGGCACAACTTCTACGCATTTTGTGAAATATTCTATATCAGTTATGATGTATTTATGACCATTGAATGAAGGTGGATAAATCATCCTGATTAAATCAAACCCAAATTGATAAAAGGGCCAAGGTGTGGTCATTGGATGTAGCTCTTGTGCTGGCACATGAATCATATCCCCATAATATTGGCATTTCTGACATATTTTTACAAATTGACAAGCATCTTTTTCTAGAGTTGGCCAAAAGTACCCCATTCAAAGGATTTTATTAGCTAAGTTTAACCCACTTGAATGAGACCCACATACTCCCTCACAAACATATCTTAATTATAATTTTGATTCCTCATCCTCTAGACACATAAGAAGCATTTTGTCAAGACTTTTTTGATACAATGTATCGACAATAATGGTATATTGAGAAGCTTGGCATATAAAATGTCTTTTTGGTTGTGAGTTTGGTCTAAGGGTAATGTTTGGTATTTTAGGTAAGTAAAGATAGGTTCATACCATTGTGAGTCATGTTTGATTAATAAGCATATGATCTGGGAGCCGGGAAGGTCAAATGCGGGTTTCACCAACTCTTCCACCAAAAAATCATATCTAGTACTTTTTCCAGCTATTTATCATCCTATTATAAGGCATCAAATTATCATCCTTTGTTTGGTATTCATCATTGATTTAATATATGACCAACTGAGAATCACCATAAACTTACAGTTCTGTTACTTTCCATTCTAAAGCCATTTCGATACCTATGACTACGGATTCATACTCTACAATATTGTTGGTGCATGGAAAAAGAAGTTTATATGACTTGGGAATTGTGTAGCCTTGAGGTGTAATTAAGAGAATGCCTACCCCTGAGCCATGTTTCATGTATGATCCATCAAAGTAGAGTTTCCATATTTTTGCCTCAACATTGATTATTTCTGAATTTGGAAATTCAACTTGAACAGGATGATCAACCACTAGAGGAGAATCCGCCAACTAATCCGCTATAACTTGTCCTTTGATGGATTTTCTATCTACATATCCTATATCAAATTTGCTTAACACCATCACCCATTTCACCAATTTCCCTATGAGAGCTATTTTGGTAAGTAGATATTTTAGAGGATAAATCTTAGAAATGAGCTTAACCTTATGTGCCAACATATAATGACATAGTTTTTGGGAAGAAAAAACCACTGCTATGAATGCTCTTTCAATGGAACTATAATTGAGATCATATTTGACAAGGTTATGCTAAGGTAATAAATAGCCCTTTCTTTTCCATATTCATCCTTTGGAGCCAATAGTACTCCCAAAGAGTGATCCATTTCTAAAATATACAAGAGTAATGGCTTGTATTTAATAGGTGGCATGAGTATAGATGGATTCATCAAGTATTTCTTCAATAAGGAGAATGCTTCATCACATTGTGTGTCCCACTTGAAAATTATGTCCTTGTGTAGAAGTTGAGTAAAAGAATGTCACTTTTCATCTAATTGGATATAAACCTCCTTATGGATTGCAATCTTCCTTGTAGTGCCCTCATTTGACTTATGTTTTTTGGTTCTTCCATCTCCATAATAACTTGGAATTTCTTATGATCTACTTCTACGAATTTTGTAGAAACTATGTAGCTCAACATTTTTCCAGATTGTACCCCAAATGCACACTTCTTGGAAGTTGATCTTACTTTAAATTGTTCTAGCCTTGTGAAAATATTCTCAAATATTGGTAGGTGATCTTTCCTTGCATGTGATTTAACTAGGTTGTCATCCACATAATCTTGAATAAAATTATGCATCATGTCATGAAATATTATGGTCACCGCCCTTTGATAAGGTTCTCCAACATTTTTAAGGTTGAAGGGCATGACGTTCCAACAAAATGTACCCCAAGCACATGTAAAACCTATTTTATCTCAATCTTCTGGTGCTATTTTGATTTGATTATATTCACTAAACCCATCCATAAGGGATAACATAGAATGTCCTGCTATCAAATCCATTATAGAATCAATGATTGGTAATGGAAACTCATCCTTTTGGCATGCTAAATTGAGATCTTGAAAATCCGTGCACACTATAATTGACTTATCATGTTTTGAAACTGATACAATATTGGATATCCATTCAACATAAGCTATATCCCTTATTAAACCAACCTTCAATTTTTTTTCCAATTTTTCTTTGACTAGCAAGGCTATGTGAGGATGCATATTTATTAGCTTTTGTTTAACTGGCTTATCCCCTGGTCTTACATTTAAATGATGCATAATGAAACTTGGATCTAGCCTTGACATATTTGCATAAGACCATGCAAAATTGACTTTCTTTTCCGTGAATAATTTAACGAAATCTTGCCTTTCTACTGGATTCAATGAAGTTGTAAGGTGTATGAACTTTGGTTTTGATTTGGTGCCAATATTCACCTTGTCCATGGTTTAAATCAATATATGAGACCTTCCCTCATCATGTTCTGGTAGAGTTTCTAACCTCTCTTTCTCAGGTGCCACAGTTGGGTTTTCACCTTCGAAAACTAGTGCAAGAGCACCTAGGGCATGTGGTAGATGTCCTATAGATTTTTTATTGTATTGACCCTATCTAGGTTAGAGAAGGAATAAGGAATTCAAGGGGGTCTAGGTATTATGTTGAATTCAATAGGTTAGATTTTCTAGTCTTTTTGAGTTTTGTGTGCACCAGGATGTGTTAGAGTAATCATTAGTTTGCTTATTAATTAAATCATGTTGATTTAATTAATTAAGTTATTACTCTTTAGTGCTTAAGCTTTCTCTTAGGTGCATTAATAATTAATTCTTTTATTAATTATTAATGTGCAACCTAGCCTTTTTAGGCTTTAGGGTTTTGTTCACCTTTATAGGTTGAACCTTGTAATTCTTTTTTCATTAATTCAACTTATAATTTTGCTCTCACTTTTTGAGTAACTTCTGAGTTCTGCTTTTTCCTCCTTCTGCTTCTCTCTTGTAACAAGTTATTTGCATGCAGGTATTCTTGGCATTCTATGGATTTGTATTTCTCAAATCCTATATGGTATCAGAGCCACACTGCTGCTGCCTGGTCTGGGGTTTGTGAAGCTGCGATTCGAGGGCAAAAACCACAACTTTTCTGGGGTTTCTTCTTCATTTTGGAAGATACACTTTTTTATGGAGCACTTTGGGCCAAA
>MU224931.1:4850676-4864557 GCA_018584345.1 Thuja plicata
CATTTTTCTATCTCTTTTTGGAGAGGGGTTTTTCCCACTGGGTTTTCTTCTTTGTCTCCGGTTTACAGAGATTTCCTTGTATTGGGTACCTGATCAGGCCTTGTTGCTGGGACCCATTTCCTGCTTTCATAGTTGTGCTAGGTTAGCTTACCCCCTGTGCTTAGCTTAAGGGGGGGTGTTAGAGTAATCATTAGTTTTCTTATTAATTAAATCATGTTGATTTAATTARTTAAGTTATTACTCTTTAGTGCTTAAGCTTTCTCTTAGGTGCATTAATAATTAATTCTTTTATTAATTATTAATGTGCAACCTAGCTTTTTTAGGCTTTAGGGTTTTGTTCACCTTTATAGGTTGAACCTTGTAATTATTTTTTCATTAATTCAGCTTATAATTTTGCTTTCACTTTTTGAGTAACTTATGAGTTCTGATTTCTCCTCCTTCTGCTTCTCTCTTGTAACAGGTTATTTGCATGCAGGTATTCTTGGCATTCTGTAGATTTGTATTTCTCAAATTCTATAGGATGTACCTAGTTGTTTGGTTAGTCCTAATAGGTGAAATAGAGTCAAAAGGTTTGAAAAGAATATAAAATGATTAAGAGAGTGTTACATAGAAGCTTAGGATTGGTCTAGTAATTTTTTTATACTAACCAAATGCATTGGAGGGCTTTAGGAGTTAAGGAACACAAAGATGCAAAAAAATGTCAAAATTTGTCATGACAACTTTTGCAACTTTGCAAAGTTGCTTGACAAATTTTTGTCCAAATTGGTTAAGTGTTGGATTTGGGTCTTAGAACCAACTCAAGCACCTGCACGCATGGGATAAATCTATATATACCTCATGGATCTCTAATCCCAAGGTTGGAAGCAGTGGTGTACGAACTTGAAGATTGTAATCAACTGTATTTTCAAGACAATTCACTATTTTGCTTGTTAATGGATTGAATCTTGGTTTTTGTTAGCATTTTCAAGGAGTGTAGACCCTCTACATAATTTATTTATATTTATTTGTAATTTTGTTTAGTTTTGATAGGCTTGGTGCTTTTTCTTTGGTTTAGCCAGTTCTCTGGCTTGTAAATAAGAGTTTGGATTGTAATGTCTCCTTTAGAAAATCCCATTGTGGAATCATCATGGCCTATTGGGAAATGGAAATAGACCATAGGGTCAAGTGTTTATACACAAGAAGGATTCCTAAATATGTTGGAAGATTATTTTAAGACCTTTCCCTAGGCGGGCCCTGTTAATGTCCAGCCAGGAGCAAGGTAGACAAAAAATGTGTTTCAATGTGAGGGTGGATAGAAGCATTGAATCCAAGAATTTGGAGAGGTATATTTGACCTTTAGAGAGTCCTAGCCAAGAGGAGAAGTATTTACCAATCCATTGAGGCCATTCTTGAAGCTTTGAACCATGAGTTCCTAGGAAAGACCTTAAAACCCTTATAAACCCTCATTGTGTGGATAGGGTACTATACGACCAGTTGAAGAACCAAGACCTCTAAAATATCTTAGGGTTCCATGAGTGATTAAAGGATACCAAGCCAAAATGTGGGGTTATTAAGACCAAATGTGCAGAAAATCCTAAAAATTAGGAATAGGAGACCTAATAGGGCTAAAAGGCTAGTAGGTCAAAATTGCACTAGTTTGAAGGAATCGATAAGAATGAAAAGACTTGTAACCTCAGTGTGAGTGGAAAAAATAATGTTTAGACAAGGATGAGAACCTCCCCACCTTTTCAAGATCCTAATGTTGTAATGGAGGTGTAGTGTAGGTTTAATTATTAGGAAGAACCAAAAGAAAATAAGCCATATTGAACTTGATAGGTCACCTAGTGAATGGAAGGAGATCTTTCTCCTTAGAAGGATATTTAATGAAGTACTAGAAGCCATGAGGAATGGTTTTAAGACCCTAAATAACACATTTGGGTTCTTTTTGGGTTAGGAATCTTGTAGTTCTTAACCAGGTGATATAAGCAAGCTAGGTTGTATCTATCAAATTGGTTTCAGAGCCCTCAAAGACTTGGGCTAAGAAGAGTTGCATGTCCCACATAGAATTAGTTGGAGAGAAAAATATGGTTATCAATGTAGAGATAGATTAGATGGTAAAAGACCAAGAGGAGGAGAATAGACTCCTTTGAGAAAGACTTGCTAAAATCCAAAGCAAGCTTGGTGTGATAGAGATCGAGACAGATGAAGTGAGTGATAAGGTTAGGGGAGTAGAAGATAAGGGAAAAGAGATAGCAGAAGAGGACATATTACCTTAACCTAACCCTATACTGTAGGAGGAACCTTTCTTAAGGGACCTAAAAGCTACGAGTGGTAAATATTTGGAAGGCATTTGATTATTTAGTTGCAAGATGGAAGTATAATTGGTCATGGAGTAGATAGAAGGGATGAAAAATCATTTTGAATGTGAAAATGTAAGCGAAGCCCAAAGGGTTAAGGTAGCCAAGTCTAGAATGAGAGGACCTGGTCTCACTTGGTGAAAGTTCATACATAATGAAAGAGAGAAAGAAGGAAAGCTACCCATTGCTACTTGGAAGGGGATGGTTGCTAAGGTGAAAGAAAACTATCTCCTTAAATATTATGAGGTGTAATTACACAAAAAGAAGACAAAATATAAGACAAAAAGAATTGGATGTTAGCACCTATACAAAGGAGTTTCAAAAGTTGTGTCTGAGATCCCATGTGGTGGAAGAATAAATTTTTAAGGTGGCTAGGTATCTTAATGGGATTAGGTGGAGTATACAAGAGGAGTTAAGTCTCTTGAGTTCAAGGATAGTACACCAATGTTATCAAATTTCTATCAAAGTGGAAGAGAAGATGAAAAAGAAGCATGTCTCCAGTAGTAGGGGCAGAGGTAGATGAAGAGGAAAAAAAGACCATAGATGAGGTTTTGGAGGAGGAAGTTTTGATTAGAGAACACAAAGTGAATCTAAACTCACTGAGCAACATGAATTCAATATTACTAAAAGGAACTATAACAGAGGCACAAGCTTAAGTAGTAGTTTTAGAGGAAGGTCCAGTGGGCAAGGAAGAGGATCTTATTTTGCTTCTATGAAATGTTACAATTGCAATCAACAAGGGTATCCAACATATAGATGTTGTGAGAAGAGTTCCTCATCTCGAGAAGGTGAAAGAAGAGTGCATTATGTGCATGAAGAGACTTCAAGTAGCAAGACTACATAAGTTTCATTGGAGTCAGAAGAGGGAGAAAATCTCATGATCAAAAGGAATCTTATCAAGGAACCTGTCAAAGAGGAACCAAGCCAAAGGAGATCACTATTTTGAATCAAATGCAAGATTCTAGGTAAGGTTTGTAAAATCATTGTTGATTCAAGCTCAACTAAAAATATAGTTTCTTATGAGGCAGTCAGCAAGTTAAATTTACAAATAATCCCACACACTAATCCCTATAGAGTCACATGGTGTAATAAAGGTCAACATGTATTCATTAATGATCAATCTTGGGTAGAATTCACAATAGGGAGGTATAAAGATAGAATGTTGTATGATGTCTTAACCATGGATGCTTGTCATCTTCTCTTAGGAAGACCATGGAAGTTTGATAGGCAAGCCATCCACAATGGGGCCAAGAATGAATATTCCTTTAAGAAGGATGGGGTCACATTCAAGATTCAGTCTATCTTGGAAGAAGGGGAAGTAATAGGAGTAAGTCCTAATGTACTTTTGGTGGGAGAGAAGGAGTAATTTGAAACCTTAGAAGAAGGTGGAGGTGTGGGGTTTGCACTAGTATTGAAGCCTAGAGAAGATAGAAAAGACAAGAAGTAAGAGTTACCCATAGAGGTTCAAGAGTTATTGGAACAATATAAGGAGATTGTGAGTGATGGAAAACCTACCACCCTACCACCAAAGAGGGCTATTATCCATCAGATAGAATTCATCTTGGGAGCCTCACTTCCTAATAAGGCTACCTAAAAAATGACACCACAAGAGAATGAAGATATTTCAAAGTAGATACAAGAGCTTATAGACCAAGGCTTAATTAGGAAGAGTATTAGCCCATGTGCCATCCCATCAGTTTTAGCTCCAAAGAAAGGGGGTACTTGGAGATTATGCACTGATTCTAGGGCTATCAATAGAATCATCATTAGATATAGATTCCCAATCCCAAGAATAAAGGATTTGATGGATTTTTTAGGGGGAGCCAAGTATTTTACAAAGATTTACCTAAAGAGTGGATACCACCAGATCAAAGTCAAAGAGGAGGATGAGTGGAAGATAGCCTTTAAGTCTATAGAGGGTTTGTACGAGTGGCTTGTAATTCCATATGGGCTATCTAATGCCCCAAGCACATTTATGAGGTTGATGAACAAAGTGTTGAAGGACTTTATAGGTAAGTTTGTGGTGGTGTATCTTGATGATATCTTGATCTTTAGTATGAATAAAGATGACCATCTTAAGCATTTACAACTTGTACTCCAAAGATTGCATGAAGAAAAGTTAACCATAAACTTGGACAAATGTGATTTTATGAAATAAGAGATTATCTAACTTGGGTTTGTTTTGTTGCAAGGGAGTCTCAAAATGGATCCTATTAAGGTGGATGCAATATTAATTTGGCCTACACCTAAGTCTACTACAAAGGTGAGAAGCTTCCATGGTTTGACACAATACTATATGAATTTTATTAGATAGTTCAGTGAAATATGTGCACCAGTTCTAGACACTATAAAAGGAGGCATGGAAACTAATTTTTAGTTGAATGAGGAAGCAAACAAGGGATTTTAAATGTTGAAGGAGAATATTGCCACACAACCCATCTTGGTGTTACCTAGTTTTGAAAAGATATTCATAGTTGAATGTGATGCTAGAAACATTTCCATGGGGGTAGTCCTAAGTCAGGAAGGAAGACCCATACATTTTCATAGTGAGAAACTCAGTGATGCAAAGAAGAAGTAATCCTCATATGACTTGGAGTTGTATGCTTTAGTGGAAGCATTGAGGAAATGGAGACACAACCTCATTCCTAAAATGTTTGTGGTCTACACTAACAATCAAGCATTGAGCTTCTTGAATTCACAAGATAAAATTAGTCACAAGCATATGAAATGGGTGGGGTATATGAAAGCTTATACATTCACCATCAAGCACAAGAAAGGACAACAAAAAAAGGTTGCAGATGATCCAAGCATGAGACTTTTGATATTTCAAGAAATTCAATTAATAAGCATTGGTATAGATAGTTTCAAGGACCTATACTCAGGGGATGAAGACTTATCAGTTGCATATCAGGTATGTAAAGAGTACCAAAATCATTTTTATGGTGAATTTTCTGATTATACCTTGCAAGATGGAATGTTGTTTAAGGGGGATAGCTTTTTGTTCCTAGAGGTTCAATGAGGGTGAACCTTATACAAGAAAAACATAATGAAAGACTTAGTGGTCATTTTGGAGTCAACACAACTCAAGAACTTGTTCAAAGGTACTACTTTTAGCCTAGAATGAATCAAGAAATTAGTAAGTATGTGGATTCTTGCATTATTTGTCAAAAATATAAAGGAACATCTAGTAATGCTGGTCTATATCAACCTCTTCCCATTCCTAGAAGGCCTTGGGAATGTCTTAGTATGGATTTTGTGGTAGGCTTTCCAAGGACTAAGCAGGGGTATGATAGTAAGATGTCACATTTTGTACCCTACAAGACTACCAATGATGCATGCCAAATTACTCAATTATTCTTTAAGGAAGTTATAAGGTTCCATGGAATACTTTCCTGTATTGTGTCAGATAGAGACTCCAAATTCATGAGTCATTTCTGGAAGAATTTATGGTAGAAGCTTAGAACCAAACTGTATTTTGGGTCTGCTTACCATCCACAAACAGATGGTTAGATAGAGGTTGTCAACAGGAGTTTGTGAAACCTTCTAAGGTGTCTCACCAAGGAGTATGGATAGACTTGGGACCATGTCACAACACAAGATGAATTTTCTTATAATGACACTGTAAACAAAACCACTAGTAGGAGTTACTTTGAGATATTTTATGGACTTCATACTAGAGGAATTTGTGAGCTCATATATTTGGGAGATAAAGCCACTAGAAGTGGTTATGCAGAGGAATTTTCTCAGTCCATGAAAGAGGTTCACGATATAGTTAAGCAAGGACTCATAGACAATACCAATAAGATCAAGCAAAAGGTTGATGAAAGATGAAAATATTTTCAATTCCAAGTTGGAGACATAGTCATGGTTCATGTCAATAAGGAAAGATTGCAGAAAGGGGTACCAAACAAACTTTAAATGAAAATACTAGGACCTTGTACCATTCTGGAAAAGTATGGAAATAATGACTACAAGGTGGATGTACCTCAGGAAATAGTACTCTCACTAGTATTTAATTTTTCATACTTTATATTGTATAAAGGAACAATTCCAATTGGAGGTTAGGGACAAACATATGTTTCAGAGGAAGCAAAGAGCCTTAAGTTACCAATTCAACCCAAACCAAAAGCCGAGAAGATTCTAAGTTCAAGATTTTTTAAAAGGACAAGACAAAAGGAATACATGGAGTACCTTATCAAGTGACAAGGAATGAATTATTTAGAGGCCACATGGGTTCATGAGAGAGAGTTTTACAAGTTAGGCATAGACCCTAACTTAGTAACCTCATATGTGACTTAACTTATTTTGTTTAGGGAGAATGGTGTAGGAGCACCTAGGGAATGTCTAGATGTCCTAAACATTTTGGTTTGTACTAACCATAGCTAGGTTAGAGAAGGAATAAAGACTCCAAGGGGGTCTAGGTAGTATGTTTAAGTCAACAGGTTAGATGTTCTACTCTTGTTGAGTCTTGTGTGCACCAGGATGTACCTAGTTGTTTGGTTAGTCCTAATAGGTGAAATAGAGTCAAAAGGATTGAAAAGACTCTAAAATTATTAAGAGATTGTTACATATAATATTAGGAGGGTATAGTAATGTTTTTATACTAACCAAATTCATTGGAATTCTTTAGGAGTTAAGGAACACAAAGATACAAAAAATTATCAAAAGTTGTCATGAAAACTTTTGCAACTTTGCAAAGTTGCTTGACAATTTTTTGTCCAAATCTATGAAGTGTTGGATTTAGGTATTAAAACCAACTCAATTAACTTAACACATGGGAAAAATATATATATATATCTCCTGGATCTCAAATCCCAAGGCTGGAAGCACTGGTGTACGGACTTGAAGATTGTAATCAACTGTATTTTCAAGACAATTCACTATTTTTCTTGTTAATGGATTGAATCTTGGTTTTTGTTAGAATTTTTGAGGATTTTAGATCCTCTAAATCATCTACCTATAGTGATTTGTAATTTTTTTAAGTTTTGATCGGCTTAGTGCTTTTTCTTTATTTTAGCTAGTTCTCTGGCCTGTAAATAAGAGTTTAGATTGTGATGGCTCCTCCATAAAATCCCACTGTGGAATCATCATAGACTATTGGGAAATGTAAGTAGAGCCTATGTATAGTTTATATACACAAGAAGGAGGCCTAAATATTTTGGAAGCTTATTTTAAGACCTTTCCCTAGGTGAGCCGTGTCAATGTTCGGTTAGGAGCAAGGTAGAAATAAATTATGTTTGAATGCAGGGGTGGATAGAAGAAATGAATCCAAGAATTTGGAGAGGTATATTGGACATTGAGAGAGTCCTAGACAAGAGTATAAGTACTGACCAATCAATTGAGTCCATTCTTGAAGCTTTGAACCATGAGTTCTTAGGAAAGACCTTAAAACCCTTATAAACCCTCATTGTGTGGATAGGGTACTGTATGACCAGTTAAAGAACCAAGACCTCTGAAATATCTTAGGGTTCCATGAGTGATTAAAGGATCCAAAGCCAAAATGTGGGTTTCTTAAGACCAAATGTGCAAAAAATCCTAAAAATCAGGAATAGGAGACCTAATAGGGCTAAAAGACTATTAGGTCAAAATTACACTAGTTTGAAGGAATCGATAAGAATGAAAAGACTTGTAACCTCAGTGTGAGTGGAAAAAATCATGTTTGGAAAAGAATGAGAACCTCCCCACATCTTTAAGATCCTAAAGTTGTAATGGAGGTGTAGTGTAGGTTGAAGTATTAGGAAGAACCATAAGAAAATAAGCCATATTGAACTTGATAGGTCACCTAGTGAATGGAAGGAGATCTTTCTCCTTAGAAGGACATTGAATGAAGTCTTATAATCCATGAGGAATGGTTTTAAGGCCATGAATAGCATATTTATGTTCTTGGTGGGTTAGGAATCTTATGGTTCTTAACCAGGTGATATAAGAAAGCTAGGTTATATCTATAAAACAATGCCCTTTATTTTTACTTTTTTGGGTGTAGTACTGCCACATTGTGGTTTTCACCACTAGACCATTTCATTTTTTTTAATTTATTTTATTTTTTGCTTTTGGACTAATATATTGACCACTTGCTTCCATTTTTTTTCTTTGATCAAATTCATTAGTGAAAGAGGGTTCAATCGTGTTTAGGTATAGGACCACTGAATGGTCATTTGCAAAGGAAAATATATTATTTGGCTCGGTTAGGGTCCAATCAAATAGCTTAGGATGTATAAGGGATAAAGGCTCATTGGGTAAATTTGTATCCACAGGATTCAAGGACATGACTCCATTATGGGGTTTGTACATTGTATCGCTTAAGTATATAACATGGTATTGCTAATTAGTTTGCTAATTTGTGTATATTAAAAACATACCTTCATGAAATTAGTTTGCTAATTAGTTCACTTCAATGAGAAATATAACATTTAAGCTATTGAGTCAAACAATCAAGCAATAAGCATTCCATGGTTCTCTATCTAGAAATGCTAATTAAATTCTCTCAACTTAGCATCCATTAGTGACAGTCCTAGACTGAGAAAATGATGATCTAAATGATGTTATTGTGCCCTATTTTAGCTCAATTATACTAAAATGCTTCAATTATGACCACTATTATGCAACTTCAACAATGGAACTCTATGCTTATGAGATGAATTTCCTATAGTAAGGACATTGTAAATGATGAATGTAAAGTGGTAATTTTATCTTAAAATGCATGTTATTTAAAGGATTTCCCAAGGGTAGGGGGTAGAGTTAGGTTAACAATGATTAGAGATGAGTTAGATTAATGGTTTCAAATATTGGGAAAAGATGGATGGTCAAGATAACTAAGGCAAATTGGATGGTTGAGATAACATAGCCTCTTGAGTGATCCATGTGAGCTTAATTCCTCATTCTCATTGGTTGATTTGTTTTTGTCCCATGTGGTGGTTGAGAATAAATGAGAATTAATTAATTGATTTAATTGATTTGTTTTATCCATGTGCACCCTTGAAGGGGTTGAATTTAATTTTATTCAACTATACAATTAATTGATTAAAATCAATCGTATGATTAATTGATCTTTTTGATTTAATTAATCCAAAGGATTTGATCATTCAATTAATTCTTGATTTTTTCTTGATTTCTCACTTTGCTCTTTTCTTGATTTTGCTTGACCAAAATTAGGTGTCTACAAATTCCCCTCTTTAAATCAATGTGCGAAGTGTGTTGGTTTAAATAATGTTTGATGCTTGATTAACTGATGTCTGATCGGATCTTGATGACTAATTTGCTGATGCCACTGATTTGATGAAGAACCTGATATGATATCCTGATGTGAAAAACAACCTGATTGAGATGCCCCACTGATGATGATTTCAAAAATTTTAATGCCCCATATTTGATTCACTGATTTCTCATCCTGATGATACCTTGCCCCCTTAGAAATGAAATCAAAATTGACCTCAATAATTTGAAATTTTTTTTCATGATAAATATCAATTATGATTTGATTTCTGATAATGTGATGTCTGAAAATGCCCCAGTTGATGAATTTTCAACCCTTTTGATAACATAAAGGTTAAAATACCCTCTCTTTAGGTCAAAAAGGTATATATAGGGGTAACAATGTTATTTTCACTATTCACTATTCACTTTTTACCCTCTTGAGCTCTAAGTTGACTGAGTGACTGGATTGCAACGGTGATCCTAATTCGAGAGCATAGGTTTGAGTGAGGGCACAAATTACAATGTCAAGTAGATTACAGACCTCTGGTGAGTATCTAAATCCTTTGTCGTTGATCAATTTGACAAACTACAACATTTTTTTTGAATTTATAGATGTTAAACTTTTAGGTTTTTGTTTTTTTTAAGAAATAACACGTAGAATGATTTGAATAGCACGTAGGAACATGTTTTAACATGTCTGCATAGAGAAATAACACATAGAGTAGTGCAAAATAGCACATATAAATGACAGTCCTAGGTAAGGTTTAGTGCCTAGGATTGATTTAGTAGCACTTAGGAAACCCTAGTGCAAATCAATAAATCTTTTACCGTGTATGGTAGTTTGAATAATGCGTGCCAAAATAAATAGCGTGTATGGTAGTTTGAATAGAGCATGCCAAAAGAAATAGCATGTACAAGCTGTTGTAGCATGTTTGATGTTTTTAATAGTGCTTAGTGATAGATGAAATAACGCGGGTACTTTGTAGCACGTACAATAAAATAAGATGATGCATAAGCTGCTTTGATAAAATAAACCTGATTAAATAGGTCATTTGATTTTTTGGAAGGTCTGATCGATCGAGTGATGGATATGGCCTAATATTGTGATGAAAAAAAAGTGTTGTGATATTAGTTTAATCATGTCGATAAATGTTGTTTAATGTTAATCTTGATTGGTTGATAGGATAACTGATGTTTTTGTGTCCTCACGATATAGAGTTGGGAAATATTTTGATGTGCTCTAGGCGAGTAATATGATAACTTGATTGACTTGTAATGATCCACTTAGATGATGATACTAATGTGATTTCACTTAATTTCAAAAGAAGTTTGGTTCCTCGAGTTGTACATCTGCGGATTACCTCCTTGGCCTCTTGACATGGTTGATCAGTTGTCCACCCAGGAGCGACGAGTCAATGGTTGATGTGGCTTATCCTTCTTGATGGAGATGCCTTAGTTATGAATGAACCATGGTTTACTAACTGCTATGGCTGAGAGATGGCACTCAGACCATAATACCTTCCACTTGTTAATGGGTAAGATGACAGCCACTGCAGAGGATGTGTATAGATTATTTAGGATGCCTACATGAGGTGATCTTGTATATTAAGATCAAGTTTATAATGGCATAGCATGCAGATGCATCTTTGGTGATCCTACTATTGGCGATGAGAGAATTCCATAGGCATAGTTTGTTTCATTCTCTCTACTTCCTACAGTATTGGGATCATTAAGAGGTAGATTCCTACTTCCCAATCGCTGAGGTCATGGATTTGCCGTTGGGAGGGGAAGGATTCTAGAGGACATGATTGTAGATCCTTAGAGGTTTGATTGGGGATCATGTGCACTGGGAAAATTGTACCATGAGCTACACCACATGGTTTATCGATAGGGTGCTACACTTTCTAGTGGTGTAGTTTTACTATAGCTATGGATATGAGAGCATATTCTGGTGATTAACCCCATTGCTGACAGAGTTAGAGATCCTGGGTGGCCTTATGGTTACCTATATGAGGGAGTGATTTTCTAGCCTCATCTGGGAAAGATGGATTACTGGTGATGCATGTTAGATGATATGGATCAGGTTGTATGGAAACCATACCTTGGGTGCAAGCCCTGGCGAGAGGATGATATAGAGTTACCATATATGTTCATGCCACGATGGATAATAGGTTGAAATACTTAAATCATTCAGAGGTTTTTCTTTTACAGAGGCCTATGATAGGTCAGACTTTCTCAGGATATACCATAGGGTTTGGATTTTTATGCACAGGTACATGTAGAGAGATCCATATGGGGAGCACATGTAGAGTACACTTATGCTTGTGATGAGATATATAGGATGCCACATATTGGTTGGGATATGTGAGAGGATGTAGTTGATGCTGGCATGAAAACTAATTATACACAGTGGTTTTCTCAGCATCCATTCCCTCGGTACATAGATCCTGTTCAACCTATTCTTGACATTGATGATCACTCAGATGATGATGATGTTGAAGGCGGTGGTGGGAGAGGTGGTGGAGTGCTAAGATAGAGAGTGCAGAGGAGAGGTGGAGATGGATGTAGATGAGGGTTATTTATTGGTGGTGCTAGGGATGGTGGTGGGAGAGTGAGGATGAGGGGTGGATGAGTTCAGATGAGAGGTGACAGAGTATGGATGAGAGGTGGAGGGATTGGTGGCAGGGGTCCTCCTCGAGTTGCACTAGTAGTTTGGGGTCTGCAGAGGTAGAGAGTAGCTAGGTAGGTACATATAGCTCATGCTAGATAGGTTCCTCTGATTCCAGTGGCTCCACAAGCTCTAGTGCTCCATAGATTCCTGTTGCTCCTTAGGTACCAGATACTTTGACTTAGGATGTCAGGGATTTACAGGCTGGTATGAAAATGACTAGTATTCAGATGGATGAATTTTCTACTATGATGCAGAGTTTCATGACATCTATGGCCCAAAGGCCTATTACAACTACCACTAGTCAGGTACCTCAGACAGATCCAGGTAGTTCAAATTGTAGAGACATAGATGGGACAAATGGCATAGGTTGGACAAATGGTGTAGCTGGTCCCTAGTTGAGATTAGGATTATGCCATCTTTGTATGATTATACACCATGATTTATCTTATTTGATCAAGACTTAATGTATCTTTGTTGATGTACCTTGATATGCATTTGATTATATCTTATGATAAATTATCCTGCCTTTGATTTCATGTTCTCTTTATGATATCATCATATGTTAGACTTTTAGTTTTTGATGATATGTGGATGCATTTCTATATGGCTATATGCATTTTAGTTTATAGATGCTGTGGATTAATTGTCTTATGTATGACATACTTTAGATGGATGCAAAATATATGATGTTGCTTTTATTTAATGCTCTTAATGATTTTGATTATTGACTTATGCAATGATGTGCAATGAAACTAAATGATAAATGCATCGTACTTAATATTTGTGTATTTTCTAATGCAATAAGACTTTATATGAGAATGCATCTTAATGGATGAAATGCTTAATGAATAATGAATAATGCTTTTTTACTTTTATGAGAATATTGAATAATGAATAATGAATTACATTTTTATATATATTAAAGTCTAACATACTCGATTTTAAAATAGAATTGTGATGATGTCAACTTTTGATGAACTCACTTCCCTAACCAAGGAAATCCCTTATGCAAATTACTCTACATGAATGCAACTAACTATCACTTTTGCAAAAGAATGCATTGTTAGTAATAACTAAGAGGGGGGGTGAATCAGTGGCCTCAAAAATTAATCCTTAAATCAACCCTTAAAACTTATAACCACAAATTATGCCTCTAGTTATCTTCTATCCTACAAGATGAATGCATTGAAATACTTATATCAATTTACTACTTTTCAGATTTCTTTGCAAATCTCTCTTTTGTATGATTACCGATAAGCAGTCAACTATTTACCGAAACACAATAAATATGCAGAGTATACCGATCAATCCAGAATTGCATATGTGAAATGTAAAATAGTAAAGTAATAAAACATAAACACATAACACATGGATTTTTAATGTGGAAACCCTGGTAAGGAAAAAACCACTGGGACCGGTACCCCAATTTTTCACTCTTCTGAAGTGAGCCCTGTTAAGAGCCAACCCTGTTAAAGGTTACAAACACACTGTTAGGTGTGACCTTGTTAAAGGATTTGAAAGATAGTTTGTCACCTAGTATATGGCATATAATTCTACCATCCTTGATCAAACACTCACTTGGCCTGTCAATAGGTATCGGGCATATCCAATGCTACTTTCATGATCAAACTTTTTGATACTCCTTGGGATGTATCTCAATTGTAGAAGACTTTTAAGTCC
>MU224931.1:4870938-4881326 GCA_018584345.1 Thuja plicata
CTATTTACCGAAACACAGTAAATATGCAGAGTATACCGATCAATCCAGAATTGCATATGTGAAATGTAAAACAGTAAAGTAATAAAACATAAACACATAACACATGGATTTTTAACATGGAAACCCTGGTAAGGGAAAAACCACTGGGACCAGTACCCCAAATTTCCACTCTGCTGAAGTGAGCCCTGTTAAGAGCCAACCCTGTTAAAGGTTACAAAAACATTGTTAAGTGTGACCTTGTTAAAGGATTTGAAAGATAGTTTGTCACCTAGTATCTGGCATCTAATACTACCATCCTTGATCAAACACTCACTTGGCATGTCAATAGGTATCGAGCATATCCAATGCTACTTTCATGATCAAACTTTTTGATACTCCTTGGGATATATCTCAATTGTAGAAGAATTTTAAGTCCTGCTTGTTTAAGAGACTTCATGCTTCAATGGTTAAACTGAAACATTAATGATCTATTCATACATACAAATCAATTGTAGATTTTTAGATCTATTATAAGTTCATTATCTCTTTGATCAATATAATCAATTCTATACCTTTACTCCACACTGTTCTGCTCTGTGATCCTGTCTCACTATTCCTCAGTGTCTGCAAAATCTAGCTCTTTCTTTAGCTTGTTAATCAGGACTGAATGAATACTTTCTTCTCCTTTAGACTTTCTTTATCATCTTTCCTCTTCTCTTGTTCACCCCACACACACACTTCGTGATGAATTGGTCTTGTCTCTTTATGGACATGTTTTACTTTTTCTTGGCTTTCTTGATTCTTGGCATGATCCATAATTCTCACCAATTAGATTTAAAGAAAAGTCCAGTTTTATCTCAAAGAGATCTTATTGCCAACTGGACAAATCAACTTTAAATCAATTAGTTATCTCTAGTTTTATTTGGATGATTAAAACAATGATAAGTATCAGTTTAAGTCTATCTTTAGCTTCTTGAAAACTAAGCATTTATCATTTCCCAAACTCTCTGTTCTTTCGGTCAACACTTTAGTTAGTCATCGGTGACAACTGACTATTCTGTCGGTGTGACTTCAATTGTCATCGAGATCTCCGTCCTTGTCTTTTATGTCGGGAAACACTATGTTTTTGTCCGTCGGGTTACTCTATGTTTTTCTTGTCAAGCAACACTGTGACTATGCTCATCAGTAATGCTGTGCATTTGCTCATTAGGTAACACTGTGACTTTGCTCTTTTATTCTGATTGTTGGCATGCACTCCATTGGTGTATGTAGTCACTTAGTGAATACTTGACTTATATGCATTACTAAAACCATAGCCTTGATTCATTGGTTCTTTGAAGTCTTTGGCAGTATTTCCATGACCATACATATTATATCAAGTTGACATCAATGACAATACAATACATTAACTGATTTAATGCCTTGCGTGATCATCAACTTAACATCTTCAAACATTCAATCAGTTACATGTCATCATACATGGATTAATTTTCATCATCGAGCTTTTCGATATCTCTAGCATGTACAATCACCACTGGTGAGATTAACAAACCATGATGATATGAATACTTCTATTTTTGGATTTGAATCATGAAATTGGTACAACTGTAACTAGTTAGACTTCCAAACTAGGGAGTATGAATACCGTATTCATCAGTTTCAATATTGCAATTGGATTTTGGCATTGAGTTATGGGAAATCTAAATGACCAAGGTATCCTTTTGCATAAACATACATAAATTGAATCCCCTCCACATGAAAATGTCCTCGATGATTCTTTGATGATTATGTCTTTAGATGGGTTTGCATACTTCAATGAATCAACCTTAAAATAGTCACACAAAAATCAAGAAAATATGTCATGCTTTTATCATTGTTGATCTAGTCAAAACATCATTGATTGGATAAAAAAACCTGACTTGAAAATCAAGTATCCCATCAAACTTTAGCGCTAGTGTTGTATCCTTGTTTCAAATAGAACTTCATTCATTTTGATTTGTTGGTTTGTATTTTTTTTTTAAATCCTAATAATAATAAGTCAATGAAGGTCAAGGATTAATGTGACAAGAGATAGGAATCCAAGGTCAAAGATCAAGTTCCATGCTTTGATGCATTGATTCATGTGAATTGGTGTCTGCTTGATGAAATCTGTGATTTGGATTAATTTCCCCCAGGTGGATAGGAAAATGTTGGAATTAGGCAAGACTTCCAAAGTATGAAAAAATATTGGTATATGCAAATGCAGCTCAAAGACTTTATTAGGACTATGCACAAATGATGGATGCATGGGTATATACAATGGTGATGGGAAAATGCAAATTGATAATGCAACTAGGCAAGACTTAAGGGTCAAATAGCGTCTGTTTACCAGGTTTTCACCATTTCAATTTATTGCACTTTTCACTTTTTGCTTATTTTTCTTCCAAGGCGCTTATTGTTAGGTTTTCACCAAGACACTTTTTATCTTTTTTTGCTTTTTTTTTTTTTTTCATTTTTCATTTTTTTAAAAAAATTACCAAAGTGCTTAGTTGTCAGGTTTTCACCAAAAATAATATATTTTTAGGATCAATATGTGAATGTTTTTTATTTCTTCATGCTCAATTTTCTACATTTTTCTCTTTTCTCCAAATTATTTCCACTATTTTTGAATTTCTTTAGGATCTCTTTTCACTATTTTTTTGGTTTATTTTAGGATCTCTTTTCACTGTACATAGAATGATGCTTTCTCTCATCTGATACTCTCTCTTATGATACTCTTTCATCCTATATAATTTCATTTGACTTAGGTATAAAACCTTTTTAAGTGGATGTTATTGATAGGTTCTTGCAATTCATCTGCATCACAATCAACTAATTTGTAAGTCCCCATTCCAAAGGAAGATGTGGTAATGAAGGGTCCCAACCAGTTTGCTTCCCATTTCCCTTTCTTATCTCTTTCTACCTGATTCTTAGGGTTTTCTCTCAACACTAAGTCACCAATTTGAAACACTCTAGGTTTAATCTTTTTGTTGTATCTCCTTGACATTCTATTTTGATAAACCTTAAGATGTTCATATGCATGTGTTTGATGTTCCTCTATTAGCTCAAGTTGTTGAAGCCTAACAACCCTATAATATTCATCCATTATCAAAACATGTAAGGAGGTTCTTAAAGACAGAATCTCAACCTCTAAAGGTAAAACAACTTCTGTTCCATAAACCAATGAGAAAGGTTTTGTGCCCGTAGGTGTTCTTATGCTTGTCCTATATGCCCATAATGTCGGGTTTAGTTGCACATGCCAATTCTTTTCTGAATTGTCAACTGTTCTCTTTAAAATCTCAAGTATATTCTTGTTTGTTGGTTTGGCTTGACCATTTCCTTAAGGATAATAGATTAAAGAGGAATGATGTATAATATGAAATTTATCACATAGTTCATCCACATCCTTATTTTTAAACTATTTAACATTATCAGTTATTATAGTATGAGGAATATCATATCTACAAATTATGTGATTCAGGATAAACATTAAATTATTTTTTCCTGTTACAATTGACAAAGGCACAACTTCTACCCATTTTGTGAAATATTCTGTAGCAGTTATGATGTATTTATGATCATTGGATGAAGGTGGATAAATAATCTTTATTAAATCAAACCCACATTGATAAAAGGGTCAAGGTGTGGTCATTGGATGTAGCTGTTGTGCTAGAACATGAATCATATCCCCATAATATTGGTATTTCTGACATATTTTAACAAACTGATAAGTATCTTTTTCTAGAGTTGGCCAAAAGCCCCACATTCAAAGGATTTTATAGCTAAGTTTAACCCACTTGAATGAGACCCACCGATTCTATTATGAACATATCGTAAGGCTAATTACGATTCCTCATCCTCTAGACACCTAAGAAGCATTTTGTCAAGATGTTTTCGATACAATATGTCGGTAATTATGGTATATCAGGAAGCTTGGCATGTAAAATGTCTTTTTTTTGTTGCGGGTTTGGTCTAAGGGTAATTTTTGGTGTTTTACTTAAGTAAAGAGATGTCCATACCATGGTGAGTCATGTCTGATTAATAAGAAGATGATTTGGGAGTCGAGAAGATCAAATGCTGGTTTCACCAACTCTTCCACCAAGAATTCATATCTAGCATTTTGTTTGGGAATTTGAAGAAGAGAGGCTAAGGTTGCCATGACATTTGGTGCTCTGTTTTAGTCCCTTGGTATTTTCTCAAAAGTAATCAAAATAAAGTACTTTTTCCAAATATCTATCATCCTCTTATAAGGCATCAACTTATCATCCTTTGTTTGATATTCATCATTGATTTGATTTATGACCAATTGAGAATCACCATAAGCTTGTAGTTCTGTTACTTTCCATTCTAGAGCCATTTTGATGCCTATGACTAGGGCTTCATACTCTGCAATATTGTTGGTGCATGTAAAATGAATTTTATATAACTTAGGAATTGTGTATCCTTGAGGTGTAATTAAGAGAATGCTTGCCCCTGAGCCATGTTGCGTGTATGATCCATCAAAGTAGAGCTTCCATGTTTTTGCCTCAACATTGATTATTTATGAATTTGGAAATTCAACTTGAATAGGATGATCAACCACTAGGGGAGACTCTTCGAACTGATCTGCTATAACTTTTCTTTTGATGGATTTTTATCCACATATTCTATATCAAATTTGTTCAACATCATCACCCATTTAGCCATTCTCCCTGTGAGAACTATTTTTCTAACTAGATATTTTGAGCTTAACCTTATTCACCAACATATAATGACATATTTTTGGGGGAGAAAACACCACTGCTAGGCATTCTCTTTCAATGACACTATAATTAAGCTCATATTTGACAAGGTTTTTCTAAGGTAATAAATAGCCATTTCTCTTCCATATTCATCCTCTCAAGCTAATAGTACCCCCAAATAGTGATCCATTGCTGAAATATGCAAGAGTAATGGCTTGTCTTTAATAGGTGGCATGAGTATAGGTGGATTCATCAAGTATTTATTCAATAAGGAGAAGGCATCATCACATTGTGTGTCCCACTTGAAAATTATGTCGTTGTGTAGAAATTGAGTAAAAGAATGACACTTTTCAGCTAATTGGGATATAAACCTCCTTATGGATTTAAATCTTCCTTGTAGTGACCTCATTTGAATTATGTTTTTTGGTGCTTCCATCTCCTTAATAGCTTGGACCTTCTCAGGATCTACTACTATGCCTTTTGCATAAACTATGTAGCCCAACAATTTTCCAGATTGTACCCCAAATGCACACTTTTTGGGATTTAATCTTACCTTAAATTTATCTAGCCTTGTGAAATATTCTCCAATATAGGTAGGTGATCTTTCCTTTCATGTGATTTAGCTAGAAATTCATCCACATAATCTTCAAGAAACTTATGCATCATGTCATGAAATATTGTGGTCATCGCCCTTTGATAAGTTCCTCCAACATTTTTAAGGCCAAAGGGCATGACATTCCAACAAAAAGTACCCCAAGCACATGTAAAATTTATTTTCTCTTGATCTTTTGGTGCTATTTTGATTTTATTATATCCACTAAACCCATCCATAAGGGAGAACATAGAATGTCCTGCTATCAAATCCACTATAGCATCAATGCTTGGTAATGGAAAATCATCCTTTGGGCATGCTAAATTGAGATCTCAGAAATCTGTGCACACTCTAATTAACTTATCATGTTTTTTTAACCAGTACAATATTGGATATCCATTCAACATTATCTATAACCCTTATGAAACTAGCCTTCAATAATGTCTCCATTTCTGCTTTGACTAGCAAGGCTATGTGAGGATGCATCTTTCTTAGCTTTTGTTTAACCGACTTAGCCCCTGGTCTTACCTTTAAATGATTCTTAATGAAACTTGGATCTAGCCCTGGAATATCCGCATAAGACCATGCAAAATTGACTTTCTTTTCTGTGAAGAATTTAATGAAATCTTGCCTTTCTGTTGGAGTTAATGAAGTTGCAAGGTGTATGAAGTTTAGTTCTGATTCGTTGCCAATATTCACCTTCTCCATGGGTCCAATAAGTATAGGAGACCTTTCATCATCATGTTCTGGTAGAGTGTCCAATATCTCTTCCTTAGTCACTACGGTTGGGTTTTCACCTTTGGTAACACCCTTTATTTTTAGTTTTTTTTGGTCCAGTACTGCCACATTTTGGTTTTCACCACTAAACCATTTCATTTTTCTTCCCTTTGGACTAAGAGATTTAACACTTGATTCCATTGTTTTTCTTTAATCAAATTCATTGGTGAAAGAGGGTTCAACCGCATTTAGGTATAGGGCCACTAAATGGTCATTTGAGAAGGAAAGCATATCATTTGGCTCGGTTATGTTCCAATCAATTAGCTCGGGATGTATAAGGGATAAAGGCTCATTGGGTAAATTTGTATCCATGGGATTCAAGGACATGACTCCATTATGGGTTTCGTACATTATATCGTTTAAGTCTATAGCATGAGCTTTCTAATTAGTTTTCTAATTTATGTATATGAAAAATATACCTTCATGAAATTAGTTTGCTAATTAGTTCAATTCAATAAGAAATCTAGAATTTAAGCTATTGAATCAAACAATTAAAGAAATAATCATTCCATGGTTCTCTATCTAGAAGTGATAATTAAATGCTCTCATCTTAGCATCCATTAGTGACCGTCCTAGAATGAGAAAATGATGTGATTATGCCCTATTTTAGCTCAATTATACTAAAATTCTTCAATTATGACCACTATTATGAAAATTCAACAATGAAACTCTATGCTTATGAGATGAATTACCTATAGTAAGGATGCTCTAAATGATGAACATAAAGTGGTAATTTTATATTAAAATGCATGGTATTAAAAGGATTTCCCAAGGGTAGGGGTTATAGTTAGGTTAACAATGATTAGAGATGATTTAGGTTAATGGTTTCAAATATTGGAACAAAATGGACGGTCAAGATAGAAAAGGAAAATTGGATGGTTGAGATAGCAAGGCCGCTTGAGTGATCCATGTGAGCTTAATTACTCATTCTCATTGGTTGATTTGTTTTTGTCCCATGTGGTGGTTGAGAATAAATGAGAATTAATTAATTGATTTAATTGATTTGTTTTAGCCATGTGCACCCTTGAAGGGGTTGAATGTAATTTGATTTAACTATACAATTAATTGATTAAAATACATTGTATAATTAATTGATATTTTTTATTTAATTAATTCAAAGGCTTTGATTATTCAATTAATTCCTGATTTTTGCTTGATTGCTCACTTTGCTCTTTTCTTGACCAAAATTAGGTTTCTACATTTAATTTTATCAAACTATCAAAGTTTAATGACAAAATATTCTATTCCATAGACAACTATATTTAAATTTTGCACCCAAATGACTGTTTACAATAGTATTCAGATGGAATAAATTACCTCTAGTCTTCTTACCGGTAGCAATCTCATTACCAAAGATTCTAATTTTTCTGCATACACCTCCTTTGTATTCCAATCTATTAAAATTTATCATTTAGCTGACCCACACTTAACATATTATGTGTTAGACCATCCACATAATAAAAATCATCTATGTTACTCTTACCATTCAAAGAAATAGTACCTTTACCTTTAACCAAACAAGGTGTACGATTACCAAACTTTACCACACCACCATCAAACTCATCAAATTTTAGGAACTTACTCTTATCATCGGTCATGTGATTCTAGCATCTATTAGCTATAATCCATTCATTATTTTGTCTTAAGTGAGAAACCGATGCCTTTTCTCCTTTAGATGGATCTTCTTTGACTGCAACAAATACAAACTCCTCTTCCTCATTATCTCCTGATTCTTCATCGGTAACACCTTCATCCACTGCAACAAAACATTATTTCTTCATTTTTCTCCTAAATGTTTTGAACTTATCCTTTTGTTCACCATTAGGACATCTATTAGCAATATGTCTAATCTTATTACATGAGAAACATTTTAGTGGAAGTTTACCTTTGTTATTTTAGTCCCTCTAGGTAGTCTCTTTGCTAGTAGAGGTTCAAGCTCTCCATGTTTCCTTTCTTATTCCAAGATAGCTTCAAGTTCCCTAACATAACTTAAAAAATGATCAAAATCATGACTTGTTTCCTTACCTTTCCTTTCTGGTACATTATACATCAATGCCTTGAAAGTAGCCTCAACTCTTGGAGTACTATTACCAAAGTTATTTAACTCAAATGCGGCAAGCTTACCAATCAATCCATCTATAGTAACATAATAATTTTTTCTCAGCTCATTTATAACAAACACTCTAATTGCATAAGCAGGCAGTAAATTTCTCAACATTTTACTTACGACAATAACTTCCTCAATAGTTCCACCAGCACCTCTGATAGCACCAACAACTTCTTTTATTCTTAGGACACATTGTGCAATGTTCTCTCCATCTACCATCTTCAGGTCATCATACTTTCCTCTAATATTGTCTTCCTTAGATTTTTGCACGTGGATATCTCCACCATAGATTAGTTTCAAATTTTCTTAGACATCATAGGCAGTATCAAGTCCATGAACATCAACATATTCAATATCAGATAAGGTACTTACAATGGATTCATGTGCTTGAATATTCTCCTGTTGTTCCTTCAGTTCATCTGCAGTGAGAGTTCCAGGAGGAGTGATATACATGTTTGTGACATGAAACTTATATTGAGGACCCATACCTATTATGTATAACTTTATTATGTCACTCGATACCAGGTAGTTGTCCTTAGAAAACTTGAGAGGTTTCTTCCTCATCATTGGATCTTTTTCCTCAAGATGTTAGGATTAACATAGAGAGGACCTAGAATCTGATACCAATTACTATTATTAAGTGATTCAAGATTAATAAGAGGGGGGAAGGGGTGGAATAAGTAATCTGCCAAATCAAACCACTTGCATCAATAAACATTCACTGCATGAAAAACTAAACAATAAGAATAAGTATCCACAATCATGCAACACAATAACACCAAAGTTTTCCTCATGGAAACCCAACTGGGAAAAACCACATGTGGGGATGACACCCACTAAAATCTACACTCTTTTGAAGTATGCTCAGTTCAGATCTTAGCCCTGTTAAAATATTACAAATGCCCGACTAAGAGAAAGACCCTGTTAGGAGTCACCCGGTCAAGGGATTTACCTCTAGCCCTGTTAGGAGATTTACCCTGTTAGGAGTAACATAATTAAAGGATTTCAAACCCTAATTAAAGATTCACCTGGTTAAAGGATTTATGATTTAGATCTGTTAGGATCTACCCGGTTAAGGGATTTAGCTTGATGAAGTTGTTAGGAATCAACAAGTAAATAATCTAAAGAAGTAGGACTCTCTGCTAGTATAGATCTAGTTAAATCCCAATCTATACTTCACATACATACAATCTTCTCTCTTTTCTCCTCTTGATCACACCTTTGCATCCATGATCTACACTTGTACATTTTATCATTTTACATATTTATACATTACAAGTTCATTAGGGCAATTAACCACTTTACAAGATGTTTTACAATCTTTCTCGATCTTTGAAAGAACCCTAAAATGTGTTAACAATCTAGAACACTCTCTAACAAACTCAGGTCGACCTTCAAATCCATCACACATAGATTTGAAAAAGAAAATTCAAACCACAAAACACTTTCCAATGTTGTTGCACAACCTCCAAGAAATCCGATCCTTGAAACACATAATAACTTACATCATCATAGTAAAACATCACCTGTTAAGGATCTGACTGACTATTCTAAGAACATATTTAATATTTTTACCAAATGACCTTCTATCATTTGAAACTTTGTCTTCCAGTCATCATAACATGATGCAGTCACAACAACTTCATAACATAGTAAAGATAAACATATCATGACCACAAAATCAGAGTCCAAACCTATTTGACATAATCATCAAATCCTTCCTTACTAATCAACCTCTGTGGTCATACAAATAACATCTAGAGACATCACTGAGTCTTCCTATATGATCGCCCACACCAACTCTTACCACAACTCTAGATTCAACTTCTTGAACATACATCAACATAACAAGCACACACTCAACCAACAAACACTAAGTTGACATCAATGACAACATCATAACTGAACAACCTATCATCAGTTCAAAATCATAACATACTCAACTTCATTCGACATCAGTTATGCCAATAATATATACATATATACATGTGTGTGTGTGTGTATATATATATATATATATTTGTGTGTATATATATACACACACATACATATATACATAAATATATATATACACAAATATATACATATATACATATATACTCATATATATATATACATACACAAATATATACATATATACATATATACTCATACATACATACATACATACATACATACATACATATATATATAT
>MU224931.1:4881478-4931308 GCA_018584345.1 Thuja plicata
TATATATATATATATCTGTGTGTGTGTGTGTAATAAAGTATTTCCACTTATTATATTCATTTCACTTAAGCTAAACTTTAGGCATCTAATAATTAATTATTTTATTAATTATTATCATGCAACCTAGGTTTCTTCACCCCTTTAAGGTTTCGATCACCTTTATAAGGTTTGATCTATTTGTATTTTCTATTCACTTATTAGATCATTGAGTCATTCATTCAACACTTTTGGTTGACATCTCTTGTGGGTAATTCATTATTTTGAGGTTTATATTGCATTGAGTGTTTTCTCCTTTGTTTGTTCACGATGTCTCCTCTTCCACATATCTGTTGTTTCTGGCCTCCATAGCCTTTGGCTTCTCTCTTTTTGTGATAGGTGTTTGCATGCAAGTGATTCTTGGGAGCTATGGGTTGATAGTTTTCATCAACTTTGATATGGTATTAGAGCTCTGCCTTTTCATGCCCCCATTCTCTTCATCAGAGTTTTTTGGTCTTGCCCTTCAGATCTAGTTTTTTGAGAGGTTTATTGTGAAAAGTTGCGTGGATTTGGGGTGGTAATATTTTTTGTAGCATTATGGGCACAAACTGACCTCACGATCACGTCCAAAATTCCCTAAAACCACCATTTTCATATAAGGCACACCCAATTTGGACAAATTTGAAATTTGGGCCCTATTTTTGCATGCACGACCCTTGGCACACTTTTTGAGGCAAAAATCTACCTCAGTTTTGACACTGCCTCGATTTCTGTGTTGCCTCAATTTTGATGCCACCTTAAAATCCACGTCCAACATTGTATGAAGGAGAGAGAAAATTATTTTTCCTATTTTTTGCATGTGAATAAAAAGGGTTGGAATTTTTTTTTGTTTTTTCCTATGGTGGGGCCCACTTGGCTGCTGAGCTCAAAGCTCAGTGAGCTAAGCCTAGAAATCGCTGCCACACCTTTGCCTTTGCACCACCAGATCGTGCCACTGGCTAACAGTGGCCCCGCCCTCTTCCACCACTGCCAGACCACCGCAGTGCCACCTCCGCTCACAGAGCCACCAGGGAGCCACTAGGCTCATTTTTGTGCCTTTTTAGGGGTACTGTTGGTTGTTTTCTCATATCTTGAGAATACAGAGGCATTTTGTGCCAAACAAGATATCACCGGAAAGCTGGTTCTGAGCCCAACCTGATTTTCTAGGTTTCATTTTCTGATTTTGGTGTCTTGTAGGGTTTTTTACCAGTCAAAGTCAGGGTTCCATTTTGCACTCCGGTCGCTCTATCTTTCTTCTCTGGACTCCATTTTTTGACTTTTGCATGGCGTCAAAAATCAGGTTCTATCCTCTTTCTTATTTTAGTGGTCTCACACCTAGATTCTGCTCATGGTATTTTTTATTTAGATTTTTGCATTTTTGCAATCTGGTGGATATCTTGGATGTTTCAGGTCCTAGGATCATTTTATGTTTATAGGATGACTCCTTTTTAACTGTTAGCCATGTTTCTATAGCTTTTTGTCATTCTTGGATATTGTAGACATATTTCTCTGTTGCATGTCTATTTTTGCAAATGCACTGGGATAAAGTGTCATCTCATGCATGCTTGGGATATTGGAATTTTTTTGTGTCTATTTGTACTCACACTACATTATAAAGTGCCACGGGGGTTTGTTTTTCCTTTGTCAAGTGAGTGTTCCTTCCATGACATTAGCCTCATGATGTGTGTCAATAGAGTGATCCTTCCATGACACCATCCTTTATATGTGTTTGTACTTTCTCTTGCACTTTCTATGTTCCTAGTTCTTCATAATGCAATTTTATCTTGGTAGTCTAGATTAGTGTATCTATCATACCTCTCCCTATTCAGCATTATAGGAGGTATCACCTATTGGTTCTAATGCTTCCTTGGTTTGATGGAGTGATTCTATGTATTAAATTTTTGTTCCTATATAGTAGGCAGATGCATTGGTTGGGTACCTATGCATTTCGGTGAGATGGATCATTTACCATATGGATACTCTTCTTTCATTCCTATTTTGGAGGCATACTTCCATCTTTTGATAAAATCTTTAGACTTTGGTGTTTCTTGCCATATGTATCTTTGTGTTTTGTTGTTTGCCTTTTTTTCCATCTTGATTTGAGTAGTGCCATTTTAGGGCACTCATATAGATTACAATCTTCTCTACCTGATCAAATTCTATTTGAGTGGAGGTTCTAGTAGTTCTTCGACAGTGTTTACAACTTATGCTTCAGTGGTGTTCTACATATTCATTCTTTTGTTCCCATTCTTCTGGGACATTCTCTAGTTGTAGGCTTCTTCAGTCCTTCACTACTCTTCATCTCTTTTTGAAGAGGGATTTTTCCCATTGGGTTTTCTCCCTTTTTCCTCTTTACAAATATTTTTTGTACTTGGGTACCTGATCAGGCCATGTTGTTGGGACCCATTTTCCTGCTTTCAGTAGTTATTTTCTAGGTTTTTAGCTACTCCCTAAGTTTATCTTAAGGGGGGAGTTAGAGTAATAAAGTGTTTCCACTTATTAATTAAATCATCTTGATTTAACTACTAAGTCACTTATTATCTCCATTTCACTTAAGATAAATTTTAGCCATCTAATAATTAATTTTTTTATTAATTATTATCATGAAACCTAGGTTTCTTCACCCCTTTAGGGTTTAGATCACCTTTATAAGGTTTGATCTCTTTGTATTTTCTATTCACTTATTGGATCATTGAGTTATTCTTTCAACACTTTTGGTTGACATCTCTTTGTGGGTAATTCATTATTTTGAGGAAGCTATTGCATTGAGGGTTTTTTCCTTTGTTTGTTCATGATGTCTCCTCTTCCACATATATGTTGTTTCTGGCCTCCATAGCCTTTGGCTTCTCTCTTTCTTTGATAGGTGTTTGCATGCAGGTGATTCTTAGGAGCCTTGGGTTGATAGTTTTCATCAACTCCAATATATATGTATATATGTGTATGTGTATGTGTATGGGTATGGGTATGTGTATGTATATGTGTATGTGTATGTGTATGTGTATGTGCACACACACACACACAATGCTATAATATTATTATCATACTATCGTTTAAGTGAATCTTAATCTGATAGTGAATATCCAAAGAAATTCATTCAGGTGACATATTCCTAAAATTGTTGTCTTGGGATTGGAGTATTTTGATTCCCTATTTCCATCATTCATGTTCAATTTTGGAGCTAATCACTATTGCTGGATAATCTAGGCTCATAGCTATGATTCTGATTGGAAATCTATTGTAAGATTGCTGGGTAATTTCTTTATATTAAGGAGATCGACAATTGGGTAAGGCTTTTGTATAGTAGAAGATTTAAGGAAAATATCCAAGCAGATAAACAGTTGATATTGCAGTAATACTATAAAAAAATTGATTGCTCTGCAAGGATGGACATGAAATGTAAATATAGTAGCAATAAAACAAGGATAAATGATTATTAGCATATAGTTTTATGAAGAACGCATAAAAGAAGAGCATTTTGAGATATAAGTTTTGCATTATAGGTAAATTCTGCAAGCAAGTATTATATATAATCTTTATCTAACCTTGTGGAAGGTCATATCATCTTGCTAGGTTAAGGTAAGTTAACATATAATAAGTAGACTACTCAACTCGCTAAAACTTTTATGCTCTTCACCTATTGAAATATACATGTGGATTAAGGCCTTCTTTTCTGGATCCAACCTTCAATTATTGGAAGACTAGGACCACCTATACTAGGGGTGTCTATCATCCTTGGGTTTTTGATCAGGTTGAGGTGGTTTAACATCTATTTATATTTTTCAATGAGTTAAGGGTACTCTCAACTTTTAGGGTGGGATCCCCTCATTTCTGTATAGTAGTATAAACAACATGATTAAATGTCTTTATTATACACAATTAGACCTACGACCTACAAGGTGGGGCATGATAAAATATGTGATTAGGTATTGACCTATTTATTTTAGTCAGATGATTGATGATTGATATCTTTGGTCTTCTATTTCTTATTATTTTGGCTAACAATTGTACTTGAGATATTTTTGAGGGTGTACTTATGATGTGCATGCAAAGCTCAAGATGATGCAGGAGCATCCTAGGGTCCTGGCAATCTTGCATCAACCAAAAATATTTCCTTTCAGTTTGTTCTTATTTCTGTGTTTTGTGTTGTGATCCTTCCAGTTGGCACATTGGCTTATGTGATCCTTATGGTGTTTTCTATACATCATGTGAAATCTATGTATGGGTTCACATATTGATCTATTTTGTTTAGATGGATATTTCTTGAAATTTGGGCTAGACCTATATGTTCTTCATGATAATGACTTATTTTGAGTTTCCCTATTGTGCGAATATTTCCTGTGGATTTAGAGCTGATTGGTGCATTATTCGATGATCTTATGCTCATGGCCGACCTCCTTGTGTGATCTCACTTCATTTCATATTTATTTGGAGGTGTTCTTCTAAGGTTTGGATCCTATCCTATTTGGTGCATTATATTTTCCTACCTTGGAGAATGTGATCTTTTCTGGTTGACTTGTGGCTTGCGATCTTGTATATATGTGTTGTGTTGGTTTCTTAGTTAGGTATCTTTTTGGTAGTTGTACTTTTAGAGGTTAGCATCCAACATGGATCTAGATTTCTTTATGTAATTAGGCATGTGTGCCTTAGAATTTAAGTTGGCATGTTACTAGGCAGATATGATGTAAAATAATGTGAAGGCCGGTAATGACATGTTTGTTGTTCATTGCTGAGTTATTTATGATCTTGTCTTGATTGTTTCCATTGTATTGAATCTTGCTGCATGGTTGTACCATCTCCATTGGGGAAACTTTGGCCATGAGTGCGTCAGATGGTATCAAAGAAAGATTGTTCCTGTGATTGTAGATCTGTATTCCTAAACTTGTGAATCCTTTGATATGTTGGTTGTGGGGTGGCAAAGAGTGGGTCTAGCCTGCACTAATAAAGGACTTGCACAAGGTGGCTAGGGAAGGATTTGTTCCTAGTTGTTGGCTTGTATGAGTTTATCTAAGAGAGATTTATTCCTGAGATGGTAGATTGTTTTTCCTGGGATTGTGAAATCCTAGATGGCTTGTTATGGGGTGGTAGAATATGGATGTGAATTACAATGAAACAAGATTTGCATGAGGATAGATCAAAGAGGAACTATTTTTTCTTATGAATCTTGGAAAGGGTTGAGGTCCTTGAAGCATCCCGTTGGTGAAAAAATTTCCAAATCAAGGAAAAATGTGAGCATGTTCAATAGATCGCCGAGTGAGAAGAAATTAAGATCTTGCTGTTAGATTTTTGAGCAGAGGCAGTTGCACCATGTGAAGGGAGAGATGTCATTGGATAGGATAAACTTTGGAAGTGTAAAGAGAATGTTTGAAGACCTTATGGTTGAGTTGAGGTCTAATATTCGAAATGCTTTGGTTGGTTCGAGGAGGAATCCTAAACCTAAGAGTGAGTGTGAGGAGGTTACTGAGGAGCTGAAGAGGTCGAGTTGGCATTTAACGATGCAAAGGTGTATCATTTTCCCTAGTAAGAATATTATTATGAGGAGGAAAAGGAAAGGTAGAGTCTCTACTAAAGAGGTTAAGCTTGATAAGGTATGTACACCTGTGAATAATTTTACAAAGATCTCAGAGGATAAGGTAGATGTGGTTATGGGTAAATTTCACAGTCTATTGATTGGATATGATGAGAAAGTTAAGGAGTGTCTTGTTATTGAGGATGATAATGATATTCTTGATCTTGAGGATGTTGATGTTGTTAAAGTTGGAACTGAGATTCCTTTAGCTAAATCTGATAACCTTGTTGGGATAGTTGTTGAGTTTGATACTATTTGCAATATAGGTGTTACTTCTAATGATATTATTGTTAGTGAGTATGAGAGGGCTTGCAATAAGGCTCTTATTTGTGATTATGTGCATGATGCTGATGGATTTGTTGATCAATATAAAGATGTTATGAATAGGGTTTTCATTTTTGATAATGAAAATTTTGTTGGTAAGGAGTTGCAGACTAAGGTGTTTCAATTGAGTGCTGACTTGTTGAAGAGATTACCTAGAGGGTGTAGGAGAGAGTAAATGTGTTTCCTTATTGGTATTGGTCTAATCAGATTGATGGTGTGAAAGAGGATGTTGTTGCTTGTGTTGCAGAGAAGGTGTGGAAAGAAGGACTGTATTTCCTTGAAAATGATAAATATTTAAGCACGAGGATGGTTATGATGAGAGTGAAGATGAACCTAAAAAAATAGTTGAGGGTGATGAAGGAGGATATATGGATGAAGGATAGAGGTGGTGGATTTAGTAAAATACCTTATTTATTTGTTGTTGATGGACTGATGACAGAGAGTGTTCATACGTGTGATGAGGATAAGGATGAGTGGTTGAAGATAATAAGAGGGATTGTGAAGAGGAGTACATATACCTTGTGGTTAGTTTTGTTGTTGATCTATTTGGTTCTTCCTATGGATTTTATGGCTGGTCTATTTCAGTATAGAGGACATGGAGATTTGATCAGAGAGGACCAAGATTTTTTGTGTGCAAGTTCATATTCATAACCATGAGGATTGGGAAGCCGAAGGTTAAAATGAAATATTCTGATCAATTGTGGATTTCTTCTATAGCTTCAAAGTGAGTGAACCACCTCACAATAGGTACTAGTGATCATGCCAAAGCATCTCCTAGGAATAGTATATTCAAACTAAGGATTACTTTTCCCACCATGAGGTGCATTTAAATTGTCAACCCAGGGATGTAAAATTGAAATGGGACAACACGATATGTGCACCAAGTTTCTCAAAGAGTCATACTACCTATGCTGCAGGAAGTAAAAATACATGAAAGAAACCTATGGTACTACTATAGAAAAGAAACACACTTGACTAATTTATGGAATTAATACTAGAAACTGCAAACTTAACTTAAATATATTCTATCAACCCAGTGCATCCACTATAACTATCCTTGCAGGTGCTGCATGAACAGTCATGAAGTATTATGCTGCAGGAAGAAATACAATAAAATTCTATTTGAAGTCCTCTAAATGCTAAAAATAAATATAATCTACTCTAATCTAATCCACCTCCCAAGTGGCCCCCCTTGGTTGGCTTCTGCTAACTACTAACACAGAAGGTAAACAAAAATCACTTCCTTATATTTCATAAACTGATTACATAGGAACAATTCACAGAAATGGAAAAGTAACTTACTGTGCAAGATGCAACAATATATTCCCAAAAAATCCAAACTTACAAACTAACAATCAAATCCCTATAAATAGAGGATTGAAACTTATTCAAAATATAAATATAAGTCCTGACTTAAATCTCACCATAGAAGAAAAAGGGAATGTAACAACCCATGACATATGTGATAAAGTCTGGATGATCGATTCAATAGGATAATGAGTGCTGAGGAAATATAGCATAGCTATACTCCTATATTCTCTAGAATGGTGGCTCCTCCAATGTAGAAGACATGTTTTTCGGTGTCATGATGATTTCCCCATCGCAGTTGGACTTCAAATTTTCTTTAATGCTATCAACCACTCTCAAGCAACTCCTTCTTCCTGGTAGGTTAGTTAGGATGCAGAAATGTATACAAGTAAACTTAGTCAAACTAATCCAAATATTAGAACACACATTCTGATAGCTATATGAAGTACTGTAATATATATAATATTAGAAAAACATGACATAGCTAACTACCCATAGGCTTGATGGTTCTAACTGTACTTTAACACAAGTTCAAATAGTTATATGTCCACAAATGTTTTGGTAATGTTTAAAACAAAGTGTCAAGATTAATATAAAATAGAGACAATAAATTGTCTCATCGGTGAGAGGCTTACTTTTCAATAACCCTGGGTGTCTAATGCATGAGCATCTTGGGTTCTTGGAAATCTTGCATCAACCAAAAATATTTCCTTTTAGTTTGTTCCTATTTCTCTTTTTTTTTTGTGTTGCGATCATTCCTATTGACACATTGTCTTATGTGATCCTTATGGTGTGTTATAGACATCATGTGAAATATATGTATGGGTTTGCATCTCAATCCATTGTGTTTAGGCAGATATTTCTTGAGATTTGGGTTGGACCTATCTACTCTTCATGAAAATGAGTTATTTTGAGTTTCCCGATTGTGCGAAGCTTTCCCGTGGATTGTGGAGTTGATTGGTAATTTAGACACCCTAAATTGGTCAAGACAAATTAAATGTAATTCAATCAAATTCAAATCAAGCAATTGAACATCAAAGCATGAATTAATTGAAAATCAAAGCATGAATGAATTGAAATCAAAGCTATTGGATTAATTAAATCATAAAGATAAAATAATTATGCAATTGATTTTAATCAATTAATTGTATAGTTTAGATCAAATTAAATCCAAACCATTCAAGGGAACCCATAGCTAAATCAATTAATTAAATGCATTTATTCTCACCAACTAAAAAAGGACAAAAATCAATCAACCAATGAGGTGAGAGCATTGGAATCACATGGATCAATGACAAATCAATTCTACACCACCCATCTTGAGGTGCATCTTGGCCATCCATCCTTGTCTCTTTGTCCCAACATTTGAAACCATTAACTTGACTCAACTTTGATCAAGGTTAGTTAACTCCACCCTACCCTTGGAAAATCCTATAAATAAGATGAATTCTAAGAGAAAATCACCAATTAACATTCATTGTCATTGTCATTGGAATTGGCATTATAGTTAAATTGTGCATCCATGCCTAGCATAGTTTGAGTTCTTTTAGCATTATTCTTGCATCTTTATTTTAAATTGCCTCATATTGTATCATGTTTTTCTTATCATCTAGCTTAATATTTGAATTCTCAATCTAGGATTGTCACTTTAGGAATGCTTAAAATTTGAGAGCATTTTTTAGCTTCCTAGTTAGAGAGAGATGAGACGGTTTTAATTGATCAATTTGAGTTGTTTAGCATGTTAGATCTTTGAATCCTTCAAAATTAATAGAAATGAGTTAATGTTTCATAATATGGATTAAATTGTATACAAAATGGTTCCCACCATGGGGCATATTGCCTCTACTAACTTTGTTTGTCAGATTTGAGTGATTATGATGCTTATTTGGAGCTTTTATGGAGTTCTGGTGCCTATACCATGAAGATGAGAGCCTCTACCCTAAATAACAACACATGTACCCTAAAGTACAATTCCTACACCTTAAATAACAACATCTATACAAAAGAAGTGGACATTGCACCATCTTTTAGCTCATCTACATCATCTTCTGGTGCCTATTTACTATCTTTTAGCACCTTCACCTTAAATTGGAGCACTTTCACTTTCTATCTTAGCTTCTACACTGTCTTTTGGCTCCTATTCCACTTATTTTTGTGCATATGCATGTTTCTGGAGTGCCTACACATGATAGTTGAAATTTGTAGATTTTGAAGCTAAGCTTATTTTGAAATGATTTGCAGATGGCTAAGCATAGGAGGTGAGAAGTCCTGCATCCTAGATTCCTAGTTATTGCAAGATCAAAGAGGAAAAGAAAGCCCTTAGAAGATAGAAAGAGGTAAAGGATTCTATTAGAGCTAAAATTTTGTTTCAAGAAAGTATTCTCATGCATTTATACTGGAGGATAACTGATCTTTATCAAGCTTTCTTCAATTTTCCTTATAGTCCTTTAGATGATTCATCTTTTGATGCTCCCATTTAAATTTGATCATTGTATTTCCTTTGGATTTGGATTTATTCACTTTGTGTGGGAAGTTTTTTGGACTAATGTGTGTGAAGGAGATGCAAAGGAGCATGAGCTATAGCCTTGGTAAGTGAAAATGCAAATACAAAATATAAAAAATGCACCTAGCCTTTTGCTAGCCTCGAACAAGGTAACACTAATCGTTGCATTTTCTAAATTTTTTTGGCTTATCAATTTCCAAAGCTAGCCTAATTAGAAGAAAATTGGAATCCTAAGTAAGACATTAGGGATATTCTCTTCACCTTTTGTGAATCAAACTCCTAGAGTGCTAAACTTGAGATGAAGAGGAGCTAAGGAATGAACAAACACATAAAATAAGCCTCCTTATTTGTGAAGGAAATAATTAGGGATATGATCTTCACCTTTGGTGAATCAAACTCCTAGAAGTGATCGAATTCCACTAGATGAAAAGTCTTGGGAAAGAACACTATTAATTGTGTTTGGAGGTGAGAAGTAGTAGGGATATGCTCTTCACCTTTTGGTGAATCAAACTCCTAAACCTACTTGCTCATTTCATTTTCTTTCTTTCAATGAACATGTTAGAGCTTTAGTGGGATTGCCTCCCGAGAATGCACCTTAGCAAGACCGATGAGAGGGATGAACCAAAGAGGGAACAAGGTTAAGCCACCTACATCCACCCACTATAAACAAAGACCTCATTTAAGTTGAAAGACTTAAGGGCCAAAATATAAAATGCCTGGACACATAGGGAAATATGCCTCAATTGTGCATGAACAAATGAATGTTCCCTATCTGAATCATTTGATATTTTTGTTTAGAATCTAAAATACATCCTAGTTACATTAGCAAGCCTACCTTTATAAGTTGTTTTAAGCCAAATTGACCTTAGGTAACTTGTTTGGACTTATTTTCTTGTGAAGCGACCCATGGAAATGATCAAGAATATATACTTTGTGTTAGCTTAAGGGCGGACAAAACAATTGGTTTTGTGTTGTCTATGTTTGATGATAAAATATATCAGAATAAAACATCCATTAACGATCCTAATTCATCTTACAAACCTAAAGAAACAATAAAATCCCAAACTTTTCACTAGTTCAATGCCTATACCCAGAAGATAAGCCCCTGTACCACATCCTGGAATGCATATACCCTATCTTTTTGCACCTATACACCGTAAAGGAGTGCTTTTACCACTTTCTGCAATGCCTATACATCAAAACCCTAAAACAAAGGGTATTTCTGACCACTTCCAGAGAAAAAGAGTTACTTTTCTGAGTACCCATTTGAGAGCTTGTCCTAAATAAGTCAAAATAGAGTTGAAATTCACCTTTTCTAGATTTTTTGAACCAATTGAGGAATTTTCTAAAACATTTCAAAATCCTCACAATCTTGGCAAAATAGTTCAAACATCTTTGAATCTTTCATTTTTGAAGTTTATCATCAAAGGATATCAGGTCCTTTCACCAAAAACTAGGGAGATCAAGATCCTTATTCAAGGAATTCATAATAGGGATAAATATTTCCTTATTATGTATTCATCAAGAACAAATTGATTAGGTTACTATCCCTTGATTTCCAAGACAACATCAAGGGAACCTCAAATCTTGTTCACTTTTATCAAAAAAGGCTTGAATTTCTTTTAATGCCAGTGTGGATGAGGTCACATTATATAAAAATATCTTGGAAAGAGGAAGAAATTATCATAAGGCAAGAGATACCTTATCAAGAAAAAACTCCTCATTCACCATATCAACCTTTTCAAGAGGAGGAGCAAGAGGATCAAGAAACAATGGCAAAAATTTCTTGGCCCAATTATGGAAACAATGATAACCATGAGGGAAACCATGATAACTATTGGAGTTGATGAAAAATCAACCCTATAGCTCCCAAGAATCACCTACATGAAAACACGTGTCATAGAAAGAGAGAAGCAAAAGCTATGGAGGCCAAAAATAAGAGATCGGTGGAAGAGGAAACATTCTCAATTGATTCAATAATAATGGAATGGAATTACCAAATACAAAGAGATCAATCCTTATAAAGGAGATCAAAAACCAAAAGGTGGAGAAATATAGGTTGCATGAATAATTAATAAAAAAATTAATTATAACATGCCTAAAGTTTAGCTTAAGTAAACTAGAGATAAAAAAGTGACTTAATAATTAAATCAATAATGATTTAATTAATAAGTGAAAAGGTGAATTAATAATTAAATTAATAATGATTTAATTAATAAGTGAAAATATCTTTTTAACTCTAAGACCCTCCTTAAGAAAAACTTAGGGAGAAGCTAAAAACCTAGAAACAACTACTGAAAGAAGGAAATGGGTCCCAAAAATAAGGCTTGATCAGGTACCCAAGTACAAAAATATCTATAAGAGGAGAAATAGAGAAAAAAACATGGGAAAAAACTCCACTCCAAAAAGAGATGAAGCCTAATGAAGGAATGAAGAAGCCTCCAAACTAGAGAATGTCCCAGAAGATAGGAACAAAGGATGAACATGAAGAACATCACTGAAGCATGAAGCTGCAAACAATGTCAAAGAATAACTGCTGGAACCTCCACTATAAAAGAATATGATTAGGTAGAGAATAATTTAAACAAAGTATGAAGAGATGATCAATCAAAGATAGAAAGATGCCTCCAAAATAGGAAACAAAGAGTTTCCATATGGTAAATGATGCATCTCACCGAAATGCATAGGCACCTAGCCAGTGCATCCGCCTAGTACATAGGAACAAATACTGAATACATAGATCACTCCATAAAACCAAGGAAGCATAAGAACCAACAAGAGATACCCCCATAATGTTGGGCAGGGAGAGGCATGATAGGTACACTGAACCAGACTGCCAAGAATAATTGCATGAAAAAGAACCAGGAACATAGAAAGTGCTGAAGAAAGTACAAACACATATAAAGGATGGTGTCATGGAATAATTACTCTCTTGACACACATCATGAGGCTAATGTCATGGAAGGAACACTCACTTGAAAAAGGTAAAATAAACCCCCTCATGTCACTTTATAATATAGTGCGAGTACAAATAGACACAAAAAGGTCCAAGAGCCCAAGCATGCATTAGATGACACTTTATCCTAGTGTGTTTGCAAACAAGAAAAGCTATAGAAATAGATGTGTGCAATGCTTAGGAATGACATAAAGATGTAGGTACATAAGTAACAACCTAAAAAGGAATCATCCCATGCAAGGAAAATAATTCTAGAAACTGAAACATCCAAGATATTCAAAAAATTGAAAAAATTAAAAAAAAAACATGAATTAATTGTACCTAGAGAAAATTTTGGAAGTGAGACCCATACAAGAAGAAAGAGGACAGAACCAACTTTCCAACAATGTGCGGAAGTTGAAAATCGGAGCCCAGATGAGAAATATATGGCTCTTAGAGTGCAAAAAGGAACCTTGACTTTGACTAGAAAAAAACCTTGTAAGATAAAAAAATAAAAAAATTAAACCTAAAAAATTAGGTTGAGCTCAGAACTAGCTTTTTCATGATATCTTGTTTGGCAAAAAATGCCTCCGTTTTCTCAAGATACAAGAAAAAAACCAAAGACTTCTCTAAAACAAAAAAAATCCCAAAAATTCTCTGTATGCTGAGTAGGGAGAGGCATGACATGTACACTGAGCCAAAATACCAAGAATAGTTGCATGATGAAGAATTAGGAACATAGAAAGTGAAATAGAAAGTACAAGCACATAAAAAGGATGGTGTCATGGAGGAAACACTCTCTTGACACACATCATGAGGCTAATGTCATGGAAGGAACACTCACTTGAAAAAGGTAAATCAAACCCCCCATGACACTTTATAATGTAGTGAGAGTACAATCAGACAAAAAAATATTCAAGATCCCAAGCATGCATCAGATGACACTTTATCCTAGTGCGTTTGTAAACAAGAAATGCGACAGAAATAGTGATGAACTATAACTGATTGAATGTTTAAAGATGAAAAAGTTGATGATCACCAAGATGTAGGAAGTAAATGCAAGACATTAAATCAATTAATGTATTGCATTGTAATTGATGTCAACTTGATATGATATGATTTCTCATACTCATATTGTCACTACACTTAAAGATCTCAAAAGACAAAGTTTATGTTTTCGATAAACATACATCAAGTGACAGTGTTACCCGATGGAAAGTGTTACCCAATAGACAATGCTACCTGAGAAAGCATTACTGACCTAACTGTAGTTGTCACCAAATAGAACTAAATTTGATGCTTGAGCTATCTGCAATAGTCACTGAGCACAACTAAAGTGTTCACCGATGAGAACAAAAGTTAGGAAAATGACAAAACAAATTAATTGGTAGGAGATAAAGATAGAGTTAATTGTTTGATTACTTTGTTTTCATCGATCAGTTAAAAGGTAAAGATAAGAAGGAGATTTAAAGCATGTTTTATTCTAGAAAACAAAGAGAGATTTGTGAATCAAAACTAAATCTAGCATGGAAAGATTTACGAGTCAAGAAGTGATCAACGAAGAAAACAAGAAGGATGAGAAATGGTGAAATCATGTCTATATAAAGAGACAAGTAATTCATAAAAAAGGGGTAAGAATATAAGAGGAACACTAAAGAGAATTCTGGTGAAGATATAAGTCTTCATACAAACCTGATCATACAAGCTGAAGAACAAAGCTAAAGTTTTCTGCAGACACCGAGAAACAGAGAAGCAACAACATTCATTGAGCAGAAAGAAGTGGAGAAAAGGAACATAAGAGAAACATTGATCAGAAAGGTATTATGAGCCTACACTATATCTGAACATCTACAAGATTAAGTTGTATTTATGAATAGATCATATATTGTTTCAGTTTAACCATTGAATTAGAAAATCTCTTAATAGAGTAGGATCTAACCATCCTTTATATATTGAGATACATTCGAAGGAGTATCAAAAGGTTTTCATGTTGACATCATAGTAAATGTGAGGTCAAGTGATAAACTGTTAGTGACAAATCCTCTAACAAGGTTACACTTAATAGTGTGTTTGTAACCTTTAACAGGGTTGGCTCTTCACCGAGCTCACTTCAGAAGAGTATAAATTTTGGGTTACCAGTCCCAAGTGGTTTTTCCCTTAACAGGGTTTCCACGTTAAAAATCCATGTGTCAAATGTGTATATGGTTCATTGCTTTAATGTTTTTCTTTACACATTACTAAAATAGGATTGATCGGTAAAAACTAAGTTATTTACTGTATTTTGGTAAAGGCTAATACTGCTATTTGGTAAAGCTTAAGAAAAAGGATAACAATGAACTCTGAGCAATAGTTATTTGATAAGATTATTTAAAGGCATACATCTTATAGGACTTAAGATAACTAGATATTTTATATTTGAGATATAAAGTTTTGGTTGGTTTATTGGATTAATTTTTGAGGCCACTGATTCACCCCCCTCTCAGTTATTCTAACAATTGGTATCAGAGCTTTGTGTGCTTAGAAGGAAGGTTGCAAGACCTAAGCTAAAGATCACAAGATGAGTAAGAGGGATGTGCCTAATTTGAATAAGGACAACTTTGCATCATGGAAAAGAAGGATAAGACTCCACCTATCAGGTATTGGAAATGATATTACTTAATACTTGGATACTAATTGATATTACTCAATACTTGGATACTGAATATGTGTTGCCTACTGGACCCCATACACTTGATCAATTGAAAGAAAAACATGAACACAATTCTATGATGATAGAACTTGCTTTCTCATTCTCCGATGCTGAATTTGAAGATGTCAAATCATGCACCATTGCAAAGCAAATGTGGGACAAATTGAAGCTAGTACATGGAGGAGATACAAATGTGTTGAGGGCTAAAGCTGAAAGCCTAAGAGGAAAGTTTGATGACCTAAGAATGAAAGAAGGAGAAAACATCACTCAGTATAGCTGCAGAATCAAAGAGGTTGTAAATGCTATCCAAGGAGTAGGAGGTGTACTTGAAGAAGAAACAGTGGTAAGTAAAATTCTTAGAACCTTATTTCCTATTTATGCTATTAGAGTATCGTCTATACAAGAAATGAGAGCAGTAGAAAATAACAATGTTACTCTAGATAGCTTGATTGGTAGACTTATTTCATTTGAGATGAATAACTTTGACAACAGTGTCTTAGCAACTATTGAGTCTGCATTCAAATCTTCTTTGAAAATAAGTAAATCAAGTCATAAACACACTATGAGAAATGATAGTGAAAGTGATAGTGATGATCAAGAACTTGATGAGATTGAAGCACTAATGGCTAGAAGATTGCAGAGAGGAAAAGGTAGATACAAAGGTAAACTACCACTTGTATGTTTTAATTGTAAAGAGATTGGAAAATTTGCTGCTAGATGTCCTAACAAAAGAAAAGATGATAGAAGCAATGACAGATAATATGAAAAGAAGTTTGATAGAGGTGATGGCCGAGATTACCGAAGCAACTAATAATCTGACATAAGAGATAACCGAGACTAAAAGGACAAAGGGAAGAAAGCTTGTTACCTGGCTTAAAAAAAATCTGGAAATACTGACACCGAGTTTGATGAAGATATTGAGGTGGTATTTGTTGCTATGAAGGATGATTCAGACGAAGAAGAAAGGTATGTAGAAACTGCACTCATATCTAAGGTTATCAAGAATGATGTCTGGATTATTGATAGTGGTTGTACTCACCACATGACTGGAGATAAAGAAAAGTTTGAAACTTTTGAATATTATAAAGGTGGATCAGTAAGAATGGGTAATGAATCACCTTGTCTGGTTGAAGGTAAAGGAACCGTAATGTTGAATAATCTAATCAGATGTGAAAATGCATATTGGGTAAAAGGACTTAACTATAACCTATTGAGTGTTTCACAACTGAATAAAATAGGTCACCGAGTTGCATTTGAGAAAAAAAGGCAAAGATCTTTAATGAATCAGGAAGGTTGATCAAAATTGGTGAACAGACAAAAGGTAACCTATTCTATCTTGATGATATTAACACCACTTGTTTAATGGATAGAAATGAAGACACAAGGTTGTGGCATAAAAGGTTATTTCATGTGAATTTTGACAACATGATTAGGATAAGCAATAAAAGGAAAGTAAGAGGCTTACCGAGCATGTCAAAACCTGACCATGTCATGTGTAAGAATTATGAAAAAGGTAAAATGACAAAGTCTAGTTTCAAGAGAAAAACCTACACATGTAATGCTATTATAGAATCAGTCCATAATGACCTATGTGGACCAATGAGAACAAAGAACTACTATGGTGATAGATACTTCATTCTCTTTGTTGATGATTATTCTAGAATGATGATTGTTATGTTCTTAAAAGAGAAATCAGAAGCATTCAAGATGTTTAAATGGTATAAAGCTATAGTGGAAAAACAAAGTGGAAAGGAACTTAAATGTCTATGGTTAGATAGAGGAGGAGAATTTATTTTTGATGAATTCACTAACTTTTGTAATGAGCATGGAATTCAAAGATAAGTTTCTGCACCGAGAACACCACAACAAAATGAGATTGCTGAGAGAAGGAACATATCAATTGTTGATTGTGCCATAACATTGATGATTGAGAAAGACATCACACAAATATCATGGATAGATATTGTCAGTACTATTGTCTATACATTGAACAGAGTTCAACTGAAGAAAGACATCAATACTGTTAGAAACACTGCGGGGGGGGGGGGGGGGGAANGGGGGGGGTGAATCAATGTTTGTCTATTAATTATAATTTAGCAAATTTAAACTTGGATCAAATAGATAAAAAATCAAGCACAACACATAACACAAGATATGATTATGGGGAAACCTTGATTAGAGAAAAACCCCAGTGGGAATTAGTACCCACAAATGATTGTACTAGTATAATGAACCTGTTAACGTTTCTTTGCCTTGTTAGGAGTAGTATTTACAATTCAAGTACAATGACCCTGTTAGGAGTCTTTACAAAAACCCTGTTAGAGGTGGTTGGCTCATTGCCAGAGATCACTTCTCAATAAGATGAAGGCTACAACCTTTTGATAACTGATATACACTATATAAAAAATGAACAGCTGTAATGACACTGTTGTCTGATTAGTTCTATTTATTCCCTGATGCTTTAATCTCTTATAGACTTCTACTTCATACTAGTTTTCTCATATTGATATTCTGAATATCTTCTCTGCTTCTTTTTCATTGACACACTTAATAGAAAAGTGCATGTCTAGTATATATACATGCCTGAATAGACATGACTAAAAACAAGACCTTAGTCAGCCCAAAAACAACATACACAATGCTTCCAAACAAATTGGCTTAAGTGTGTTTACAATAATGTTTAAGACATAATTACAAACTTATTACAATAGGCGCATAGCCTTTACAAAACAAAATATTATATGCTAATCCAAAAACTGAGGTCAGCTCCATACTCTATTTTCTGAACTGTTAGTGCACTTAATATTCCTGTAACTTCTCTGTACTATCATTTTGTACCATGCGTGTATAGGGTAAGCTAAACAAAATATCATAGAGCTTAAGTATGAATGCGCATATCCTGACTTGATCTTACGCACGTGCGCTGGTTCTCTGATCGATTGCATATCTCTATTCTATTCTGTCTTCTATACTTAGCCATTTTTATCTTCCAAGTTTACTTGACAAAACTTCATATGACTTTTTTGCCATAATGACAACACAAAATAAGTCATATACACCCTGAGTGTCAACTTTCCAACAATCTCCCCCTTTGTCATTAATGGCAACAAAGGAATGTGGCCAAGTTGCTTAAAATTTGACTTAACAAAAAAAGGCTTTATATCATATCTTTGGCTATATAACATACTCCTTATATAAATACATTACCCCCCCTTTGACATTAATGACAAAGGTGTCAAAATTGTGAGTCTCTAGGTACTTACTCCAAGTACACATCTAGATAAGCAATCTGAAGATTCTTGATCTCTTGTTGCCAAAATGCCTTCAATGCATCAATTGTCTGAAGATGGGTGCATAAGGCATATGTAAGCTTCTCCATCTTTTTCAGATCCATGCAGGGTCCTTGATCATATGTGGTAATGGTTGCATCTATTTGTTTGATGTTCTCATTCAAAACAACTAAAGAGGGCGCAAGTACATTTCTGAGTTGGGTCTTCCTGATCCTTATCTTGCTGATCTCTATCTTAGCTTTTTTAATCTTGTCTATTTGAACTTGATATATATTGTTGCAGATATTGATGTCTTGGGATGATGTTTCATCTGAATGCCTTATGTTATCAACCAAGATATTTGCCTCCGCAATCTTCTTGATGTGCTTAGAAGTGAGTTTGCCTCTATCCATGCACCTTTCTATTACTTTCCTACCTTTTGATGCTAACTCTTTCAAAATTGTCTTACCAATCTTTTATAAATTGAGATCTAAAGAGAAGTTCTTTACCAATTCATCCAATCTTTCCTCTTTGTAATTTTCCTCTATAGTTCTAGTAGTTGAGTCTACTAAACTTGTGAAGTGTGATTTGAAGCTTGTTAAGATGCTATCAACATCATCAACTGACTGAATTTTAGCCACTTTCTTATCTGCTGGTACTAGGTCATTCCAAATGTTTACTGACTCTAGAAAGAGAGGGTTTCTCATAACTTGTTTCTCTTTGGCTTTCTCCATGGCTAAGACATTGATCTTGATCAAATATTCTTCTCCCCATGCATCTAGGCTTGCTGAGATAGGGGTTAAACTTGACAACAATGAAGTTGATGGTTGAATAGATGGAGTGAATATAACATTTTGACTAGTATCCATACATTCAATTTTCACTAGGATCTCCATAACGGGTGGTTCATTGGATTGATTGTCTTCTTCATTATTCAAAACTATTGAATCTTTAGGAGGAGCTTCATCAGTGCATACCTTCTCTATCTCTTTAGTGCTGACAAATGCTTTTCAAATTTGTCCATGTCATTATCTGAAGCTATCATGGATATCTTAACATCATTGATCACAATGGTTTCTTCTGAATCTTTGGCTGTATCAGAAGGTGATGAAACTGTGGGTGCTGAATCCTATGGACCTATCATAGGTGCATTTGGAATCAATAGTTCTTTATCTTGTTTGGGAGGGACTGGAGTCACTTTAGCCATAGGCACCATTGATGGATACACGTTTCTATCCAAAAATACTTGCTCAAATGCTTTTTGAGTCTCTTCACCAACCAGTTCATACTCTTTGTTCATAATATGAAGAGTTCTTATTTTGGTTCTGAGATGAGGTTTCACCAAATCTAACAATATTTCTTTCTCATCATGTGACAAAATAGGGAGAAGACTATCTAATGTTTCTTCTCTAATCCTCATATCTTCCTCTATTGCTTTTTTTTTCAATAGGTCTACTATGTTCCATACTTTGTCTGGTATGACTGTCTTGAGTTCCAATACTGACCTTTTGAACTTGATCATATGAGAGATAATCATAGAATGAATTTCTGATTTATCTATCTCTTGGTACTTTTCATAGACATTTTTAACAGATTCTAGTCTTCCTTCATTAACAATTATGTCCCTTAAGATTGTCAGACTAGGTCTGAATCCTACCTCAGGTGGGGCTTGAATGTTCTTTACTTTTCTCCTTGGTGTCCTTGAGGATAGGTGACCTATGGGAACTTGCTTCCTTCTTCTAGTCAACTTGCTTGGTACTGATGGTGGAGAGGAATCTAGGTCAATAGTAGTTGATGGCGCAAATGTACCTTCATCAGATTTCTTCTTCTTCTTGGGGATATCATCATATTTTTCTATTTTGACTTCTATTTGTTTGAGCTCTCTTGCAATTTTAGCTTCCCTAGCTTTGTCTAGGTCTTCTTGTGTGACCCCATGAACTTTTAGGATATTGGATGTAATCCTTGATGCCCTCCTTTTGTTATCTGCACTGTATAAGACAAAATCAACTTGATTTGTCTTCTCTCTATATGTACCCCATCTTGGTTCATAGAACTCATGCGCATTTGAATACTCAAAGATAGGGTTATCAGTGAGATGTGCGTATTCATCCTTGAATGAATAATCTAGTTTCATCATTGATGCCATAAGAGTTGCTATGCTATTATCCCCAACCGTTTCCTTCTTACAATAGATGTATGCGCAAATGTCCTCTACATTTACGACTCCTAGCGGAGTCTTGGAGAATGCCCCTTCCACATCATCTAGTATAGACTTAAATGGATGCTTCTTAAACACATATATCTTCTTCTCAGAGATGTCAAACACTATTAGAGTAGCCATTACTTACTTGATACTTGCTTAAGTAATATTTTCAGATATTTTGAAATGACGCGTCTACTAGGGTTTCGTTTCAAATTTGATTCACCTTTCTAACCAACCAATGATTATCTATTGATGCATTGATACTAAGATCTCCTGTGCTCTCTGAATGCTCAATCTTGAATGAAAAAGTGAAGATGAGAGATCTCTTTACTAACTTATATCAAAGTTACTGCATTTAATGCTTGTTGTTGTAGAGCGGTTTACATTGAGAATTTCAATCTTTGCTTCTATCACTGTTCAAGCTATGCATCCATGCATACTTCCTCAATTCCTCACCAAATATATGAATCCATAGGCACATACTCAAAGGTGAGTATATTAGCTACGCAGGGGTTCGGAGCTAGAATAGCTCCCCCTAAGACCATGAGAGTCATCTAACCAGAAGTAGAAGGTGCATCCACTATGGATGCATGTACTACCTTGTTCTCATCATTATCTTTATTTACTTCACCGCATATTTTACCTAAATCTTTTGTAGCTTTTACAAACTTTACTTCACCATATTCTTCAAATAATGATTCTTTAGGCTTCTCTTGTTTTTGATTTATGGATCTACAGAACCTTGAGATGTGTCCAGCTTTGCCACATGAGTGACAAATGATTGGAGGTCTATTGATATTGTTTATCATGCTACATTGATTGGATATGTGTCCATTATAATTACATATCTAACATATAATGTTCTGATAATTTCTCTGAGGTTGATTTCTCTGATTGTGTTGATTCAGATTTCTTTGATTCTGCTGTGACTAATTTCTTTGACTTGTTCTGCGATGAATAGCCCTGTGACCAAATTTATTATAGGAGTAAAAATAGCCATTGAAAGGTCTTACCTCTTTACAATCTCTTGCCAAGTGGCCATGCTTGTTACAATCATAACAAGTTAGGTTAATTGGCTTGTGTTCATCTTTAGGAGGTTGTATATTACTCTATGCATGATTCTCAATTTTCTTTGTTTATGTGGATTCTTCTTGTGATTTCTTTCTTTCTTGCATTGTATTGATTTCAATTTAAGCTACACTGTGTCCAACACTAGTAGTGTCACCTTTTAGCTTCTCTGCATAAAGTTGTGATTGAATTAGGTTAGAAATTGTGTGTAATTTCTCAATTTTCTCTTTTTCTTCTTTTAATTCAGATTCAATCTTTTTCTTGATGTTTTCCAACTCTAAGATCTTCATATTTTCTTTCATAAGTTCATCATCTAATTGTTTGCTTTCTTTGGTCTTTTCTTCAATAGTTGTTAGGCTATCTATAAGTTGTTCATTCAGATATTCAATCTTATCTTTCAAAGACATGTTCTCTTCATTCATCTTTTTGACCATTTTTCCCAAATCATTTGTAGAGAAATCTTTCAGATCTTTCCTTAATTTTTTATAAGCATTTGAGAGCCATCGAATTTAAGTTTTAGTTCTTCAATTTATTTTTCAGACTTGTCAAGATCTTCAAGGGCTGCTTCAAGATTCTTTTTCAAATGTTTTTCTTCTGCTAAATCCATGATCTCTTCAAGTGGTTAAACTTTCTTTCAGAGGACCAGAGCTCTGATACCAATTGTTAGAAACACTGAGGGGGGGGGGGGGGGNGTGAATAAGTGTTTGTCTATTAATTATAATTCAACAACTTTAAAATTAAATCAAATAGATAACAAATGAAGCACAACACATAACACAAGATATGATTATGGGGAAACCTTGATTAGAGGAAAACCCCAGTGGGAATTAGTACCCACAAGTGATTGTACTCGTATAATGAACCTGTTAAAGTTCCTTTTCCCTGTTAGGAGCAGTCTTTACAATTCAAGTACAATGACCCTGTTAGGAGTCTTTACAAAAACCCTGTTAGAGGTGGTTGGCTCACTGCCAGATCTCATGCGCTGATGCTTTAATCTCTTATAGACTTCTACTTCATACTGGTTTTCTCATATTGATCTTCTGAATATCTTCCCTACTTCTTTTTCAACGACACACTTAATACAAAAGTGCATGTCTAGTATATATACATGCCTGAATAGACGCGACTAAAAACAAGACCTTAGTCAGCTCAAAAACAACATACATAATGCTTCCAAACAAATTGGCTTAAGCGTGTTTACAATAATGTCTAAGACATAATTACAAACTTATTATAATAGGCACATAGCCTTTACAAAACAAAATATTATACGCTAATAAAAAAACTAAGGTCGGCTCCATACTCTATTTTCTAAACTATTAGTGCACTCAATCTTCCTGTAACTTCTCTGTACTATCATTCTATACCATGCATGTATAGGGTAAGATAAACAACATATCATAGAGCTTAAGTATGAATGCGCATATCCTGAATCGATCTTACGCATGTGTGCTGGTGCTCTGATCGACTGCATATCTTTGTTCTGTTCGGTCTTCTATACTTAGCCATTTTTATCTTCCAAGTTTACTTGAAAAAACTTCATATGACTTTGTTGCCATAATGACAAAACAAAATAAGTCATATAAACCCTGAGTGTCAACTTGCCAACAAGTAAGACACCTTATGAGCTATGGTATGGATACACACCCAATGTAAGTTACTTCAGAATTTTTGGTAGTCAATGTTATATTTTGAAAGTTGATAGAAATGGAAATCTTGACTCCAAAGGTGAAGAAGGAATATTTCTAGGGTATTCTACCAAGAGCAAGGCTTATAAATGTCTTAACAAATCCTCTAACAAAATCATTGAAAGTGCAAATGTCAAAGTAGATGAATTTGCTGAGAAAAATGATGAGGAAAGCAGAAAGGAACCAGAAGACTACAACATGTTTTTCTACAGTGAAGAAATTGACATTCTTCCTGAGCAACAATGTATTTCTACCGAGTGATAGAACAATGCACCCGGGCATCAGGCTGCAAACACCAAAAATTAGGAAATTGCTTACAATGATATACCGAATGATGAAGATCAAAATGAAGGTCAAGCTGATGATCACAATGATGAAAAAAAAGGTGAACCGATACTTACCAATTATGTCAGAAGACACCATCCACAGAACCAGATCATATGAGAAAAAAAGGCTAGAATGAGAACAAGAAGCAAGTCACTAAACACTAGATGTTTAATTTGTGATTTTGAGCCTAAATCTATTAATACTGCACTTGAAAATGAAGAATGGGTTAGTGCTATGAATGAAGAGATAGAAAAAATAGAGAAGAAAAAAACATGGACATTAGTACCTAGAATAGATGACAAAAATGTCATTGGTACCAAATGGATATTTGGAAACAAGCTGAATGAGAATGGAGAAGTCACAAGGAATAAAGCAAAAGTAGTATGCAAAGGGTATGCACAAGAAGAATGTATTTACTATGGATAAACCTTCACACCCGTTGCTAGACTAGAAGGAGTAATAATTCTACTTGCTTATGATGCATTCAAAGGATTCAAGGTATACCAAATGGATGTCAACTCTGCATTCCTAAATGGAATACTAGAAGAAGAGGTATACATTGAACAACTAGAAGGGTTTGTTGATCCTAACAAAAGAAACATGGTTTGTAGACTACACAAAGACTTGTATGGATTGAAACAAGCACCGAGAGCATGGTATGAAAGACTTCACTCTTATCTCATAAGTATTGGATTTGTAAGAACAAGTGAAAACAATAATCTGTATTTAAAAGAAGATACTGATGATAACATTTTTATTGCTGAAATATTTGTTGATGATATCATATTTGGAGGTAATGATATGTTATGCAAATCATTTGCTAATGAAATGAGCAAAGAGTTTGAAATGTCAATGTTTAGGGAGATCAAATTCTTTCTTGGTCTATAGATAATTCAACAGGATGCAGGAATCTACATCACACAATCCAAATACATCAAGGAAGTGCTGAAGATATTCAAGATGGAAGATTCCAAGTCATTTGGAACACCTATGGAAACCAGATGAAAGATGACAAAGGAAGATAAGTCAACCAAGGTAAATCAGACCCTATATAGATCTATAATTGGAAAGATAATGTATGTTGTACACACTAGACCAGATATAACACATGCAATTGGAATATTTGCAAGATTCTCTGCTAATCCCAAGGAATCACACATGACTGCTGTCAAAAGAATTTTGAGATATCTAAACAATACCGAAGACTATGGTCTCTAGTATAAAAAAGAAGGCAAATTTGAGCTTCAAGTCTATATAGATGTTGATTGGGATGGAAACTTAGATGATAGAAAGAGCACAATAGGAGGAGCATTCTTTATGGGTGACCGACTTGTCACATGGATAAGTAAGAAGTAAGGATGCATCTCACAATCTACTGTAGAAGCATAATATGTGGCTGCTGTTGCAAATTGCTCTAACATTGCATGGATCAAACAATTGCTAGAAGGTATGAATATGAAGATTATTGAACCAGTGATCATCTATTGTTATAATACAAGTGCAATAAACATCTCAAAGAACCCTGTCATGCATGCTAAGATAAAGCATATTGCTATCAAGTATCATTACTTAAGAGAACAAGTGTAAGAGAAAGAGGTAATACTAGAATATGTTCAATTCAAGGAACAATTACCAGACATATTCACCAAGACATTGCCTAAAGATACATTTGAGTACCCGAGAAAGAGACTAGGGGTCTGACCCTTGTCTATTGGTCACTAAGCTGACTAGGAAACTACATCAGCCTACACACAATCAAAAAATCATTCATGTTGACGCAAGCAAAGAGATGGACTGCAAAGATTTATCAATACACAAAAAGGTACTTATATGCACCAAACACTAGAGATATTGTTGGCTAATACAAAGCTATATTGCTGATGGAGAGGAAATTTAAGGAATATATTAAAAAACAAGAGAAAAGAGTTTGGCATTGCTGTCAAAGGGAGAGATTATATCCATATGAAATATCTATCAAAAATATTCAAAGAGATAGATGTACTTATGAAGAGAGATATTCAATGAAATATATTGCCAAAGAGAAAATATCTATCCATCAAGGAGAGGAACATTCAAAGGGAGAGAAAACATCAAAGAAAGATTCAAAGAAACATATATATATATATATATATATAGATATATATATATAAGGGAGAGAATTTGAAAAGTTAAATACTGCATATCTATCCAAAGAAGGGAGAAGAGATTCGTAAAAAAGGAGAGACAAAATTAGAAGGTGCTACATCTATCCAGTGAAGGGAATGAAGAATGAAGATAGTACTCTGTAAGAATAAAATCTAAGCTAGAAGAGCTTACCGACAGTTAGATATTTGTATTGGTTATAGAACAATAAGTTTGGTAGAGATTGATGAACTACAACTGATATATTTCATATTGTATTAGTAGTATTTAGTATGTTGCCATTAATGCCAAAGGGAGAGATTGATGAACTATAACTGATTGAATGTTTGATGATGACAAAGTTGATGATCACTGAGATGCAGAAAGTAAACACAAGACATTAAATCAGTTAATGTATTGTATTGTCATTGATGTCAACTTGATATGATATGATTAATTATACTCATATTGTCACTACACTTAAAGATCTAAAAAGACAAAGTTTTTGTTTTTGGTAAACATACACCAAGTGACAGTGTTACCCGACGGATAGTGTTACTTGAGATAGTGTTACCAGAGAAAGAATTACTGAGATAACTATAGTTGTCACCAAGTATAACTAAAGTTGATGTCTGAGCTATCTACAATAGTTACTAAGCACAACTGAAGTGTTGACCGACAAGAAATGAAGTTAGGAAAACAACAAAACAACTTAGCTGGAAGGAGCTAAAGACAACGTTAACTATTTGATTACTTTGTTTTTATCGATCAATTAAAAGCTAAAGATAAGAAGGAGATTTAAAGAATGTTTTATTACAAAAAATAAGGAGAGATTTGCAGATTAAAACTAAAGCTAGCATTGCGAGATTTATAGATCAAGAAGTGATCAACGAAGAAAATAAGGACACGAAATAGTGAATTCATGTCAATATAAAGAGGCAAGTAATTCATAACGAAGGGGGAAGAATATAAGAGGAATGCTGAAGAGAATTCTGGTGAAGAAAGAAGTCTTCATATAGACTTGATCATACAAGTTGAAGAACAGAGCTAAAATTTTCTACAGACACCGAGCAATAGAGAAGCAACAACATTCACTGAGCAGAAAGAAGTGGAGCAAAGGAACAAAAGAGAAACATTGATCAGAAATGTATTATGAGCTTAAAATAGATCTAAACATCTACAAGATTAAATTGTATTTATGAAGATATCATATACTATTTCAGTTTAACTATTGAATCATAAAATATCTTAATAGAGTAGGATCTAACCATCCTTTATATATTGAGATACATCCCAAGGAGTATCAAAAGGTTTTTATTTTGACAACATAGTGAATGCGAGGTCAAGTGATAAACTGTTAGTGATAAATCCTCTAACAAGATTGCACTTAAAAGTGTGTTTGTAACCTTTAACAAGGTTGGCTCTCCACCGAGCTCACTTTAGAAGAGTGAAAATTTTGGCTTACCAATCCCAAGTGGTTTTTCCCTTATCAGGGTTTCCACATTAAAAATCCATGTGTCAAATGTGTATATGGTTCATTGCTTTAATGTTTTTCTTTACACATTACTAAAATAGGATTGATCAGAAAATACTAAGTTATTTACTGTATTTCGGTAAAGGCTTTGACTACTATTCGGTAAAGCGTAAGAAAAAGGATAACAATGAACTCCAAGCAGTAGTTATTTGATAATATTATTTAAAGGCATAAATCTTGTAGGAATGAAGATAACTAGAGGTTTTATATTTGAGCTATAAAGTTTTGGTTGCTTTATTGGATTAATTTTGAGAGTTCAGGTTATTGGTCAAGAGGTGCAGTTCGAATCTACCTCTGCTTCATCGATTGCTACAACACAATGATTCTTTGATGATGACAGTATTACTTGCTAGTATCTGAAATGGGACTACATGTGTGATCTCTATGGGCGCCTTCATGTATAATTAGCTAGATTGATCAGAGGCATCCTTATGCTTGACCGAGGATAACACAGATTCATGGTTGGTTGGGTCAACATGCTCGAGCAGATGATTGTGTCGAGACAAAGATTTGCATGGGGCAGTTGCATACTTGCACACATGTATAGAGAGCTACATGAGATAGTGTACCATTATTCATAGAGCATGATAGTTGGCATTTTGGTATTACAGATCTGGGCCTGGGAGCATATCCCTATTACACGGATGATTGTGGATAGGAAGCATCTAGCAAAGTAGCTATATATATATATATGTACACAGGTTGGATACAACAACCCCATCTAGGCAAGGTGGAGTATTGGCACTGTCTTCTAGATGATATGACTGTAGTAGTGTGGCATCCTTACCTTGATTGTGAGGAGTGGTTATCAGATAGGAGTTAGATGCCTTATTGTTTTTAGAGAAGGTACTTGATCAGACATACCAGATATATCATTGAGAGATTCTTAGAGACACGTGTTTTGAGGCAATATGGCTGGTTGCAGGGCAAGTGCCAGTTTACATCTATATATGCACAGATCTACAATGAGAGACCAATGTGGGGACCATAGTTGGGTTATGAGACTACAGAAAGAGCTATTTGAGAGATGGTAGTAGTACCTTGAGATCTTCAGCCTTAGGTAGCAGATGTAGGCTATTCTGATGGATTACATGCTCAGATGCTATAGTATCTATTTCCACGGTTCATCGCGCCAGATGAGGCCATTCCACGGATTGAGGATCTACTGGATTATGATCTCATTGATGACCATCCTATCAGAGGGCAAGGAGGAGCTCAGAGAGATAGAGGAGCTGTGGGGAGAGATGGAGGTAGGGATGATGTCAGACATGGGAGAGATGCTAGGTGCCCTCCTCCTGACAGGGGACAGGGTTTGGATGATCAGGATGATGCTGATGATATGGGTGGAGGTGCCATGGGTGGTGGAGAGAGTGCCAATGGTAGTTAGAGGCAGACTCACTTCATATTTGTTTCTCCCCAGTGGGATCCAGGTCCACTCTTGACTAGAGATCAGCAAAGACAGAGGCAACGTCAGTAGGACAAGCCATAGGGTAGGTCACATGATAGGTCATCAGGACGAGATTCAGGCTGAGACTCTTTAGGAAAAGACAAAGATGCATTGTCTTAGTGTGAGTGTGAGCAAGAGCATCTTAGAGCACAGATCATGACTTTAGAGGCTCTACTTGCAGATAGAGATACACAACTTGAGAAGCTCAGAGTAGAGAGAGATAGGTAGGGTGACATCCTCAGGGTAGAGAGACACATAGGCTTAGATAGCTACCCACCAGGGATAGAGGGAAGCTTACTATTTTGGTTTATATCGTGCTACAGTTCTAGAGGGTCAGAGAGCATTGTCCTTTTCATGCTTAGCTCAACAGTCTGAGGGGGTCATGCCTCCACCAGCTCCATTTGTTCCACCTCCTCCTCCTCCAGATCAGGGAGAGGGTGGAAGTCAGTCCTGATACTACATTTTGTTATATTTTGAGATCATATTGTATATCTAGATCCTTCTGAGATCATTCTTTTGTACGATGAAATTTATACATGTATATTTGATTCACTGGATACTCTAATACTCTAGTTGTAGATAGTTCCATATTATTGATTTGATCCATATCTGATATATCTGAGATAGTTGATCTTTAGTTGTGATATGTTCATGAGTTCTCATGCTTTGGATAGATATTTAGATTTGATGCACATGTGATTATGATTTATCTTGGTCTCTTGATTAGTTTAGATTAGATATGTGATGACATCATTTATGCTCATTTGATTTATTACTGATATAAATGTGTTTCAAATGATACTAAGTGAATATCCAAATGAATTTTTTTGAGATTTTCGTTATGCACATAAATGTATGGATGCACTTAGGATGTAGAATTTAAAATGCAATGCTTTGAATGCTTTGTTTTTGTCATTTGTATTTTCTCATTTATGAATGCAAAATGTATGTCATGGATATGCAATGACATTAATTTCAGTAATAATTGATGTATGTAATTAACTTGAATTTTAGATGAATCAAGAAATAATTTTGAGCTCAAGTCCTATTTATGCTATTCATTGAAAATGAATCATGCAATCTCTAAATGCGTCTATATGTAGACTCCTAGGACAGTCACTAATTTTGTATACATTGTAGCATTTTATCATCATTGGGCATTTCTGTAATGGACATCACTTGATAGTACAATTGTCACTAATACCCACTAGTATCATGAAAGTATGAATACTATGTGTATTGGATGCAATGTCGGAAATGAACTTAGGCATCAAGACATAGAAGTCAGGATGATAAGTTAGTTATCTCCTTTTACTATTAAGAATCAGTTTCTATTCAAGTGTAATGTAAGATATGTGACCCGTAATGACCTTGAAAATTCATATCCTTAGGTACATCATGTAGCATACACCTTAGTGAGAATATGAGTTAAAAAATAGACAAGGAAATTGTTTCAACGTCACCATAGTTTACACAGAACAAGGATCGAGATATATGTGGCTATCCACTCATGTTGGCAGCTCTTACCATAAACATCCAAGTTAGGTGAAATTTACAAGATCATTTGGAACAATCACCATACGCAAAAAACCAAGAAAATGTTATGCCCCCTGTCCTTGTAACTCTTTGTCTTTGAATAGACTTCATGGAGTAACTCGGAAGACATAACAATCACCAATTGAGAATCAATGAAAGAAAACTTATAATCGCTTAGATGCCCCTAGTATGAAACATCATGGGAATATTAAAGAGTTATAATCAAACCAAGATCAAAAAATGTGTTTAAGTAGTATTGAGAAATACTATTGATTCATTTGTCAAGCGCAGTAGAGATTCATCAATCAAAATGTGTAATATAAGAAATATTCTTTCATGTTTGAATATATATGAAATTAACTGTGTTAATGATTAAAATCCAATGTAGTGTTTAGAAAAATTGGTTGATTAAAGTGTTAAAAAACACTAGTTCATTTAAGGTATGGATTAAAGTGTTGAGAAACACTAATGTGATGTCTATTGCAGGTAGGTGGTGTTGAAGAAACACCTTTGTTTGTGATAGTGACGTTTAAGTGCAAGTATTGAGAAATACTATTTTGAGAGGTAAACCATCCTAGACAAGACGCTTAGGACAACCTAGCAGAGGCAAACTGACCATGCTAGAAAAGATGCCCCCAGTGCAGAATGACTATTCCTAAGACGCAAATGTAGACAAATACCAAGCAAGGATAGGACATTTGTAAGGAATCAGAGTCACCAAAGAGCACAGGTGCAAGTATGAAGGTGTAGTATTATTGATGCATTGATAGATAGAGCACAAAGTTTGAGTGACACCTGTTTACCAGGTTTTCACCACTCGACAAAGCTTTTTATTTTTGCTACCAAGATGCCTGTTTGCCAGGTTTTCATCAAGGCACTTTTCTCTTTTTCAAATTTTTTTCTATTTTTTCTTTTTAATTTTTTTTTTGTAGTATCAAGGCGTCTGTTTGCCAGGTTTTCACCAAGGATACCTTTTTTCAAGACTTTTTCCACTATTTTTGGATTTCTTCAGGATCAATTTTCTAATTTTTTTTGGTATTTTTGAGATATTTATTGCATAGGCTCTGCTAGTTAGACATCAAGCGTAGAACCGCTTCAAATGTAGAGTATTAATGGGATCAGGGAGAACATCTCCCTCAATTGTAGCTAACTGATAAGCTCCATTCCCAAAAGTTGCAATAATGACATAAGGTCCCAGCTAGTTGGGTTCAAACTTCCCTTTCTGTTCTTTGTTAGGCTGATTCTTAGGATTCTCTTTTAGAATGAGATCCCCCACTTGAAAGTGTCATGGTTTGACCTATTTATTGTACCCTTTTGACATGCATTTTTGGTACACTTTCAGATGGTCGAAGGCTTGTTTCCTATGTTCATCAAGTAAGTCTAAAGAATTTACCCTATCAATGCGGTATTTTTCATCAGTAGCAAGACCTTGTAAAGATACTCGCAAAGATGAAATTTCAACCTCAATAGGTAGTACTACCTCAGAGCCATAGACTAGAGCAAATGGTGTGGATCTAGTTGGTGTTCTGATACTTGTTTTGTAGGCCCAAGGTGCCAGATTTAATTGTAAATACTAGTCTCTGCCTGATTTATTCACAGTTCTGTGTAAGATTTTGAGAATGTTTTTGTTAGATGCTTCAGCTTGTCCATTACCTTGAGGATAATATATTGAGGAACAATGCTAAGTAATGTGAAACTGTGTGCAAAGGCCTTCAATGTCTTGGTTTTTAAATTGGCCCCCATTGTTTGTTATAATTGAAGAGGGTATCCCATACCTACAAATAATGTAGTTCAAAATAAACATAGCCACTTTTTTGCTAGTGGCTTTGATCTGTGACATGAATTTGACCCACTTAGTGAAATACTCAGTGGCTATAATGATGTACTTGTGTCCACTTGACGAATTAGGATAAATTTGTCCAACCAAATCAAAGGCCCATTCCTGAAATGGCCAATGTGTTATGAATGGTATGAGTTCTCTAGTAGGAGCATGGATGAGATTTCCATGTGTTTAGAATTTATGACATGTCTTATAAAATAGAACAACATCTTTTTCCATTGTGGGCCAGTAATAGCCTACTCTTAGCAGTTTCTTAGCTAGTGAAAAGCCATTCCAGTGCGATAAACATACACCTTCGTGAACCTCTTTTAATGCGTGTTTCGACTCTTCTTGTTCTAAACACCTAAGAAGTGTACCATCAAGACCTCGTCTATATAAATTAATAGTAATGAGGACATAACGTGATGCTGTCCTAATTAAGGCTCATTTTTTATTCCTTGATAAACCATCAGGTAGAGTTTGGTCAGTTAGATAGGTAATAAGTTTGGCGTACCAGGATTGGTCTTGGGATTTCAAGGCGTAAATTATTTGGTACTAAGGGGTAGAAAAAGTTGGATAGGATAATTCTTCCACCAAGAAGTCACAATGGAATTGATGTTCTTCTAGTTGTAACATAGATGCCAATGTAGCCATAGCATCTGCAGCTCTATTTTCTATTCTTGGTATTTGCTGGAATGTGACGAAGACAAAGTAATTTTTTAGGTCATCAACCAGTTGTTTATAAGGCATCAAATTTTCATCTTTAGTCTAATAGTCTCCATTTACTTGATTAATAATAAGCTGAGAGTCACCATACACATGTAACTCTATTATCTTCCATTCCATAGCCAATTTAAGACCATTCACTAAGGCTTCATATTCATTAATATTGTTGGTGCATGGAAACATCAATTTTTATGCCTTGGGAATCTTATATCCTTGAGGAGTAATGAAGAGAACTCTTGCTCCAGAGCCTTTTTGTGTGAAAGAACCATCAAAGTACATCTTCCATGGATGCTCAGTTAAATTCATTATAGCCTCATCAGGAAATTCAATTATCAGAGGTGTATCATCTTGCAAAGGTGAGTCAGCTAATTGATCAGCAAGGACTTGTCTTTTAATAGCCACTTTTCTAGTCTTCGTGTTAATGTGTTCTTGCTTAAGATATATTTTAGAGGATCTATCTTTGCAATGAGTTTTACTATATGTGACAACATATAATGTCTCAATTTTTGTGATGTAAAGACAACTGCTAAGCATGCTTTTTCAATTATGCTATAATTGAGTTCATAAGATACTAGTGTTCTACTGATATAGTAAATTTCTCTTTCCTTTTTAGTTTCATCTTCTTGAGCCAGAAATACTCCCAATGATGTAGCCATAGCTGAAATGTATAGGAGTAATGGCTTTCCATCAATAGGTGCCATAAGAATGGGAGGAGTAGCCAAGTACTCTTTTAGTTCTTTGAAGTTATTTTCACAATGTTCATCCCATTTGAAGGTAACACCCTTATGTAGCAATTTAGTAAAAGGTTTTTCTCTATTTGTAAGCTGTGACATGAACCTCCTGATTGAATGAAGTCTTCCTTGTAATGTCCTCATTTGACTAATGTTGGATGGAGGAGTCATTTCTAGTATAGCTTTGACTTTTTTAGGGTCAACCTCAATTCCTTTTGCTGATACTATAAACCCTAATAGCTTTCTTGCTTGAAATGCAAAGGCATATTTCTTCAAATTAAGCCTGAGTTGGAATTGTTCCATGTGATCCAATATCTTCTGCAAGTCTTCAATATGAGTAGTCCTTATTTTTGATTTTGCTAAAGTATCATCCACGTAATCCTCCATGTTTTTATGTATCATGTCATGGAATATGGTAGTCATGGCTCTTTGGTATTTAGCACCTGCATTCTTTAACCCAAATGTCATAATGTTCTAGCAGAAAGTTCCCCATGTGCATGTGAATGCGGTCTTCTCTTGGTCTTTAGGAGCAATTTTGATCTAGTTATAGCCTAAGAAACCATCCATTAGTGAGTACATTTGATAGCCTCCTGTAAGATCTATGATCATATCAATGTTTGGTAGTGGAAAATCATCTTTAGTACATGCTTTGTTTAAGTCCCTAAAGTCTGTACAGATCCTGATAGATTTATATATTTTGGATACTGGAACCACATTAGAAATCCATCCTGTGTAAGCGATGACTCTTATGAATCCAGCTTTTAGTAATTTCTCTAGTTCTACTTTTACCAATAATGCAACATAAGGATGCATCTTTCTTAGTTTTTGTTTCGCAGGTTTGATCCCAGGAGCTATAGATAAATGGAGCATTATTAATTCAGGATCTAGTCCAGGCATACCCATGTAAGACCATGCAAAGTTGATCTTTTTCTCTTTCAGGAACTTAGTGAATTGTATCTTCTCCTCTTCTAATTAGGATTGTGCTAAGTGAACAAATTGAGGAACTTCAGCAGTGCCCAAGTTAACCGGTTGTGTTGGTTCTATCAAAACTGAAGATCTTTCTTGAAAGTGCTTGGGGAGGATATCAAGAATCCCATCTTTTGGCACCTCTGAGAGGTTTTCACCATTAGATACATCTTTTATTTTTAATTTTTAAGAATCTGACACTACCACAACATGGTTTTCACCATAAGTTCTTTTCTTCTTTTTTATTTTTCAATTTGTGACTAAGAAACTTGATATCCTCCTTTGTCATGTTCACACTCCTTGCCTTGGTGGAAGAGGGATAGGTTTCACAAGCATTTAGGTAGCAAGCCAAAGTATAGTCATTAGGAAAATTCATGATAGGTGTGGGGTCTAAATTATCCTAATCAATTAGGTCAGGTTTTATCAAGGATAATGAATCAGAGTCCAGTGAGGACAACATTGCGTCAGCATGAAAACTATCAATTGACAAGACATGTTCTGTTAAGTCAACTTCTACAATGTTTAGATCATCAATAGTTAAATTTTCATTAATAGGGTCAATGTTAGTAATATGCAGACCTAACTCTAGCTACTCATAAGTTGAGTATTCTTTTTCTTCTCTCACCTATAACAAACCCATTGCTTGTATTCTCATAATATCCTCTAGACCTAGTAAAAGATCAGTTTCACCATCAATAATTCTAGGCAATGGTATCTCATCTGACTCTGGAACAACAACAATATTAGGGGAAGTTTTATAACTCTCCCCTCTTTGAAGCATCGGTGCAAAATTATGAATCACATCTACTTCAATGTCCATGGTAGAATCAAATAGGACATCCCATTCATAATCATGTGAGTCTGTTATTTCATCATCTGATTTGTTTAGAAACTCAGCAATAGTTACCTGATGTACCCTATTAGCCACTTGTAGATCAAAGTGTGGTAAATATAGGATGTGTGAAATTGTGACCAACTACCCCCAGTTAGGATGTAAATCTTTTTGTTGGGGTGTTGCTTCAGTAGTTGTTTCTATCAATGGAACTTCTGGAGTATCTCTTGTTGTTTCCTCTACTTTTTGAATAGTAGCTTGTGTCAATAAGGAAATATGAGTGTCTTGTGGTGTCGCAAAGCTAGGTACATATCTTTCTCCTTGATATTCAGGATACTCTATACCAATATGAAATAATCTCTCATAGGTCCATTATTCTAGTTCTGTTTCTTCTTCTTCATCACTTCCTTCATCAAAGATTGGATCATCTCTTGAAGTAGGGTTTTTCAGATTTATTGTTGAAACCTAGTCCTATTTTATCTTTGGTATTTCTGAATTCCATGTGTATAGGTTCAACAAGTCCCTTTCCTTTGTCTCCTAAAGGTCCTTTTCCTTTATATCCCATTTGTTTGAGAAGGTCATATCCTTTACCATACTTTTCTGGGGATATCTCCACATGTTTTACCTCATTTTCCTTTGGTTCTCCTTTGTAAAGCCAAGCCAAGACTTCTTTTTCTTCTTTTTCATCCTCTTGGGAGGTAGATGCTTTAACCATACTAGTTGCTTTGTGAATTTTTGGTTCTTTTAATGTAATAGGTGTAAAAGATGAAGAAGGTTTTCCATAAGATCTAGGAGACACTGGAAGTTCTGTCAATGATGGAGTCATGTCTAGATTGTACTCTCCCATACTAGTTTCTTCAAATTTTAAAGTTTTTCCAAAGCTTCTCATAACCACGTCTTTAGTAGTTTTAGGTATAACATCTTTTGGAAATTCCTTGTTATGAGGAACCATACTATCTTCTTTGACATTATTGCAAGTGTAACTGGCATCTACATGAATTGTTACTTCCACCCCATTATGTGGGAATTTGATACATTGGTGGTAAGTAGAGGGTACCGCTTGCATTTCATGAATCCAAGGTCTCCCTAATAGTATGTTGTAATCCAAGGGTAGATCTAGAACTTGACATATCATATTTCTTTCAACTAGTCCAATTCTGATTGGTAGAACAATGAGGCCTTTAGAGGATCTTTCTTCTTCATCGCAAGATTTGATAGTGATCTTACTTCTTGATTCAATGGTTTGTTCTAAAAGTCCCAACTTCTTTATCAGATTGAGAGTACAAATGTTCAACCCTATGCCTCCATATATTACACGTCTAACACAAGATTTGTGAATTAGGACTTCAATATGTAGGGGTTGGTTATGTGGATGTGTCAATGACTTGTCATCCTCTTCTGAAAAAGAGAGATAGTGTGGTGATGAGATATGATTAAACATTGCTTGGAATTTGTCTACATCAATGTCTTTTGGCACATTTTCTAAATGTTGGGCTTGTTCAAGAACTTCCCTATACACTAAGGAGATTTTAAGTAACTCAAAGATAGAAATTTGAGTAGAGGTTCATTGCAATTGATCCACCAAGTTATAGTTTGCTACTGGAATGGTAACTATTTGTCTTACTGTTGGTTTAGGAATAGTGATAATAGGTACCTTGGAAGATGTTACTGGTTTGGATGAGGAACTAGCTCCTTTGCTTGTGACTTGTACTTGACTTCGAGTCACCACATTCGATTGTGTAGATGTGTCTTTTGTACCTTTAATAGTGATCACATTGATTGATTCATATTTTATGTCCAACATGTTGATCACATTATCATTATTGGAGTAGGTATAATTTACTTCATTTCCCTTAGAAGCTTCCCCTTTCTCATAATTAGGAAATGGTTTGTTGAGTGTTGTATGGTATTCATTAGTGGTGTGTCCTTCCACTTTGATCTTTGCTCCTTCAATAAGGTCTTGTATAACATGTTTAAGTTTCACACAATTATTGGTCTTATGTCCCTTTTTCTTGTGAAAGACACAATAGGAGTTATCATCCCACCATTTTGGTTTGACCTCTAGTTCCCATGGTTTTGAATTGGGAATGGTAAGAACTTTGTTGTCCAAGAGTGTCTTGAAAAAAATCTCAAGAGGTTCACCCAAAGGAGTGAATGTTCATTGATGTTTAGAAGTCCAAGGTATACTTTTGTTATTTTCATTGTTTTCTTTAGGTATTGTGGTTGTTACCTTAGCTTTCTTGTTTGCTTGCATGCTATTCGTCAAGTTGAGAACTGCTAGTTTAGGAGGAACATTAGGTGCATCTACCACTCCATCATTAACAATATTCTTGTTTTGTTTCCATCATTTAGGCTTGCTGTTGTAGTTGGTAGATTTGTTATCACTTTGAATGGTGATTTCTCCTTTCTTAACCATGACCTCTTCCATACGGATGACAGTTTTGATCATTCTATCAAAGCTAGGCAAATCTTGCATTTGTAACACATAGTTTATTTCGGGTATCAAGTTGTTTATGAAGATTTCCATCTTTTTTGATTCTACAGTAGCTCTTGAATACCTCGCAAATATTTTCCTCCACCTTTGTAAAAATTGTGTAAAGGATTCACCGGTTCTTTGTTTTATATTATATAAATCCATCATGGTTACATCATGTTGTATATTGTAGAAGTAGTGTTGGACAAAACATTGTATCAACTCCTCAAAACTTTTCACCTTAGGTGTGAGTTTGGAGAATCACTCCATAGAATTTCTGCCTAGAATTCCTAGAAATAGCCTCATTAGGTACGTTGGTTCATGCATGTACTCTATGCTTAGAGCACAAAATTATCTCACATGGTCATGTGGATCAGTCTCTCCCTTATATTTTTCATATTTAGGCCTTTCCATGTTGGGAGGAAATGGAACCATGTTAATACTCTTATCAAAAGGAAATGGACAAATAGAGTCCAAAGAGTATTTTGTTTTGGGTTTAACCTTCTCTTGTTTGAGTGTTGCAAGTTCTTCTTGCATCAAGGTTAGTTGTTTGGTGAGAATAGAGATAGCGGTTGGTATCTATTTTTCCTTTAGTCTTTCTACACCATAATATTTAGGTAGCTTCACTCCAATGGATGCTAGATGTAGAAAGTATTTCTCTTTGTCTTCACCAATTATCTTTTCTAAGGTTCTTTGAAATTTCTTACTTTGTTTGAGTCTATTGTACTCTTCCTCGAGTATGTCTCCATCACTTTTTGAGTCAATAAAAGGATGATTGATGTGAATTTCCTCTTCACTATTATCGTCTTCTTGTCTTCAGTTTGCGTTATTGTTGTATTCTTCAAAGGTTGTAGCCCACTCATTCCTAGGACCTTCCATTGCGGGTGCAGGTGAGTATGTGTCAAATAGAGGATTGCAAGATGTCTCTCCTTTTTGAAAATGTAGTAATTTAGGAGGTACTTTTGATTCATCAGCAAGTTACTTGTTACGTCTTGTGTTAACCATGAAGCTTTATCTCAACTATGTTTGAAGTTTCCCAATAGTGTCAAGTGAGGTCTCAAATTGTTCAAGCAGGTGTGTCTAAGATGTAAAGGATTGTTTGTTGTATGATGGAAGTAAATGACTCCAGTGTCAAAGGGTTAGAATTGCCTGATAATGAGTTGGGAATCAAGTTGTTTTTGAAAGTGAGTAGACCAAATGTTTTGAGACAAATTGTAAGAGCCCAAAAATGACATGCAAGGTAGACTTTGAAAAAGTTTTTTGAAATAGCAACAGAGAGACCAGAAAAAGAAATAGGGTCTGACTAAGGAGTCAAAAGGGTACCCAAATAAACTGATTTTCTCTGAGAGACAAGTGTGCAACTACCCACTATTTTGGATGTGACACTCTAGATGTGACCTTTTGATAAACCAGATGTGAGCTTTCTCCCTGAAAGTGATACAAGAATGACCAGATGTGAGCTAACACTCTGAATGCAACTTTGCACAACTAGATGTGAGCCAGGACAGACTAAAGGTGACTCTCTGATGTTTTGTCAAGTTTTTTTTCTAATTTGTCTTGAAATTTGTGCAAATTTATCTTACAGTAAGTTATTTTTGAGACTTTCCAGTGATTGAAAAATATAGTATGTAACCAGAGGATTGAATTTTGTTGCTTGTTTGAATGATTTATCTTGTTAATGAGATTTCAAATACATCAAGAATTTTTGCATTGTTAGAGGTGAACAAACACATCCTTACTCCCTATTTGCTAAGTAGAGGATGAAAATATTTTCTTGTAGACCCAAGTACACACTCAAATGCTAATCAGAATATAGCCATCACCAAGCATGCAATGGCTCCAGTCATGATGCCATATTATCTGAGTCCAAACGCAAGTGAGGGCAAGAAATGATGAGTATCTTGGGGAAATTACTATTTGCCTTGATTATCACCCTTTCGGGGATGAATCAGATAGTTTGACTGCAAATGTTGTTTATGATGGGGCAATCCATTCGAAACTGTCTCCCATAGAATTGCACAAGGAAAAATTGAGGCGTATAGCCTAGTGAGTACTCAAATATTTGTAGTCTCGCAAGCAAGATTCAAGTGGCTCCACTCTACACATACCCAAGCATGTTCAAGGAATGATGTCAAAATTCCAAGAACAAAACCGGTTCCATCTTCCAAGGCTTTGGCCTACAAGGAAGTAATTATTTATAGTGAGTTGGAAGGGTTGGTGTAAAACCTATCCTCACGTGGGTCATTCGCAAGAGATTTTTTCCTCAACCAGTAGACCCTCTAATGTTTAATAAGCATACAAAGGATTGACGAGCTTAGGATTTCAAGATTTCTGATTCTTCAAAAGAAGAAGAGCATAATCTCCTAGTCCATGCCATTTTCTCCCAAAACACTTCAATCACTTGTTCATTCCCTCAAACCACTTCACTCACAACTGAATCCCCAATATCGAGTTTTTGATTCCCCCACTTGGAAGGAAGAGCAAATCCTCTAGTGAGACTGAAAAGTAAGCTTAAGTTTGATTTAAAATATTCCTAAGTTAATGAAAACATAAGTACTTGAAAGAAAATATTGTTTGTTCTTTGACCACAATATTTAATGCTTTGCTTGTTCAATTACAAATCCCAAATTTAGACAATGAAGTTCTTTCTTTCCACAAAATTTAGGTGACCTGTGTTGTTCAATTACTTATCCAAAGGGAAATTTAAATAGTGAATCTTGTTCAATTAGTCCCACAAAGTTTACTGATTTTCTTTGTTCAATTACTTTACCAAAATCAATTAAATAATGAGTTTGTTTGTCTTGTTCATTTACTCCAAATTTCTCTCAAGTTTTAAATCAACTTTTGATTTTTTGATTTTCCTTGAAGGAAAAGAGCATACTAATCTAATTGATTTAACAAATGATTAGAAAATGTGTTTTAATTTGGAACTTTGAAGAATTAAGAACAAGTTAATTTATGAAAATTTGCAAATCTCAAGTTAACTATCCCTTTTCCATCCTTTTTGAGAAAAAAGGTTTAAGGAAACAATCTGCAAACAAATATTATGATGTTTAACAAATAGAGGAAAACTAGATGAAAATATTAGTGGTTAGACAAGAAAAATCCAAGTCAAATAATGAAATGCGATCCTATTTTCCCTGAATGTGATTGCCTTTACTTAATGCGACTGCATTTCCTGAATGTGACCCAAGATTTACCATAAGTGATGCTTTACCATATGTGATGAAAGAATCACCAGATACGAGCCCTAGTATCTAGGATGCGAGCCTATTTCTGAGATGTGATACAATTTCCCTAAAATGAGCCTTGATCACAAAATGCGACTCTGTACCTACAAACAAAGAAGAGCAATTAGCTCAAAATGAAGAGAAATGTGAGGTAAACTCTAGGATTCAGCCCCATGGTGGGTACCAGAAATGTGTGTATTTTGTGGTTCCTGCAAGCTGCAATACAACACTTCAATAAGTCATTACATTAGTGCAAAACATAGAATAATCCATAAGATCAAACACTAAAAATGACTTATTACTTCCTATCTAAGAGGAGTGTGAAGAATGCTATAATTTCCCTTAGATTATGCATTAATCAGTGACATATACAACCTATAATGGAAGATTCAATTGAAAACAAGCCTAAATTCTCAAGACCTTGTTCATTTTAATTCTAGAATTGAAGATTATAACAATGCAAATGGGATTTGATCTAAAATGCATAAAAGACTCTTAAGAATACTAGCAGCATAAGTTTAATTCTAAAATTAGGGGCCCATTGAGCTTAAAATTCATTCTATTTATAGAAGAATTAGGTTAATGAGAGGTTGAGATTCAAAGTGGAAGAGAGGTGGAGATTGAATCTTTGGTGATCCATGTGAGGTGATCCAAGTGATTTCACTCCCATTGGTTAGGGAATTGACTTTCCCTTTTGTAAATAGGAATGTAATTTGAGGATTTATTTAATTCCTTTAGCCATATTTTTATTTGTTTTAATTGAATTGATTTTTTTTAAAAATTTAATTCAATTGTTTTGATTTAATTGATTCCATTGGCTAAGGCAATTAATTTGATTTAGTGATTAAAACCACTTAGGAGATTAAATTTGATTTAATGAATTATGCCAATAAATTGAAGAATTATCTTGACATAATTAGGGGTATGATCACACGTAGGGAAAATAGGGTCTATGGTTAGAGTAGACCAAATTAGGGTGGTTACAATCGAAACTAGTGAACAGACAAAAGGTAACCTATTCTATCTTGATGATATTAACACCACTTGTTTAATGGCTAGAAATAAAGACATATGGTTGAGGCATAAAAGGTTATGTCATGTGAATTTTGACAACATGATTAGGATAAAAAATAAAAGGAAAGTAAGAGGCTTACTGATCATGTCAAAACCCGACCATGTCATATGTAAGAATTGTCAAAAAGGTAAAATGACAAAGTCTAGTTTTAAGAGCAAAACATACACATCTAATGCTATTCTAGAATTATTCCATACTGACCTATGTGGACCAATGAGAACAAAGAGCTACTATGGTGATAGATACTTCATTCTCTTTGTTGATGATTATTCTAGAATGATGACTGTTATGTTCTTAAAAGAGAAATTAGAAGCATTCAAGATGTTTAAATGGTATAAAGCTATAGTGGAAAAACAAAGTGGAAAGGAACTTAAATGTCTAAGGTCAGATAGAGGAGGAGAATTTATTTCTGATGAATTCACTAACTTTTGTAATGAGCATGGAATTCAAAGATAGGTTTCTGCACCAGGAACACCACATCAAAATGGGATTGCTGAAAGAAGGAACATATCAATTGTTTATTGTGACAGAACACTAATGATTGAGAAAGGCATCACACGAATATTCTGGAGAGAATCTGTTAGTACTGCTATCTATACATTGAACATAGTTCAATTGAGGAAAGACACCAATAAGACACCTTATGAGCTATGGTATGGATACACACCTAATATAAGCTACTTCAGAAATTTTGGTAGTTAATTTTATATTTTGAAAGATGATATAAATGGAAAGCTTGAATCCAAAGGTGAAGAAGGAATATTTCTAGGGTATTCTACCAAGAGAAAGGCTTATAAATGTCTTAACAAATCTTCTAACAAAATCATTGAAAGTACAAATGTCAAAGTAGATGAATTTTCTAAGAAAAATGATGAGGAAAGAAGAAAGGAACTAGAAGAATACAATAGGTTTTTCTATAGTGAAGAACCTGACACTCTACCTAAGCAATAGTGTATTGCTACCGAGGGATAGAATAATGCACCCAAGCATCAGGCTGTAAACACAAAAAATTAGGAAATTTCTCACAATGATATACCGAGCGATGAAGTTCAAAATGAAGGTCAAGATGATGATTAGAATTATGAACAAAAAGGTGAACCAATACTTTCCAAGTATGTCAGAAGACACCATCCACAGAACCAGATCATAGGAGACAAAAAGGTTGGAATGAGAACAAGAAGTAAGTCACTGAACACTAGATGTTTAATTTGTGATTTTGAGAATAAATCTGTTAATACTGCACTTGAAAATGAAGAATGGGTTAGTGCTATAAATGAAGAGATAGAACAGATAGAGAAGAACAAAACATGGACATTAGTACCTAGACCAAATGATAAAAATTTCATTGGTACCAAATGGATATTCAGAAACAAGCTGAATGAGAATGGAGAAGTCACAAGGAACAAAGCAAGATTAGTATGCAAAGGGTATGCACAAGAAGAAGGTATTGACTATGGATAAACCTTTGCACCTGTTTCTAGACCAGAAGGAGTAATAATTCTACTTGCTTATGCTTCATTCAAAGGATTCAAGGTATACCAAATGGATGTCAAATCCTCATTCCTAAATGGAATACTAGAAGAAGAGGTATACATTGAACAACTAGAAGGGTTTGTTGATCCTAAAAAAAGAAACATGGTTTGTAGACTACACAAAGCCTTGTATGGATTCAAACAAGCACCAAGAGCATGGAATGAAAGACTTCACTCCTATCTCATAAGTATTAGATTTGTAAGAACAAGTGAAAACAATAATCTTTATATAAAAGAAGATACTGGTGATAACATTTTGATTGCTAAAATATTTGTTGATGATATCATATTTGGAGGTAATGATATGTTATGCAAATCATTTTCTAATGAAATGAGAAAAGAGTTTGAAATGTCAATGTTTGGGGAGATCAAATTCTTTCTTGGTCTACAGATTCTTCAACAGGATGTAGGCATCTACATCACACAATCCAAATACATCAAGGAAGTTTTGAAGATATTCAAGATGGAAGATTCCAAGCTAGTTGGAACACCTATGGAAACTAGATGCAAGCTGACAAAGGAAGACAAGTCAACTAAGGTAAATCAAACCCTATATAGATCTATAATTGGAAAGCTAATGTATGTTGTACATACTAGACTAGATATAACACATACAGTTGGAATAGTTGCAAGATTCTATGCTAATCCCAAAGAATCACACATGACTGTTGTCAAAAGAATTCTAAGATATCTAAAGAATACCAAAGACTATGGTCTCTGGTATAAAAAAGAAGACAAATTTGAGCTTCAAGTCTATACAGATGATGATTAGGCCAAAAACTGAGATGATAGAAAGAGCACAACAGGAGGAGCATTCTTTATGGGTGACAGAATTGTCACATGGATAAGTAAGAAGCAAGGATGCATCTCACAATCTACTACAGAAGCAGAATATGTGGCTGCTGCTGCAAATTGCTCCAACATTGCATGGATAAAGAAATTACTAGAAGGTATGAATATGAAAATTCTTGAACCAGTAATTAGCTATTGTGATAATACAAGTTCAATAAACATCTCAAAGAACTCTATCATGCATGCTAAGACAGAACATATTGCTATCAAGTATCATTACTTAATAGAACAAGTGCAAGAGAAAGAGGTAATACTAGAATATGTTCAATCCAAGGAAAAATTTGAAGACATATTCACCAAGCCATTGCCTAAAGACACATTTGAGTACCTGAGAAAGAGACTAGGGGTCCGACCCTTGTCTATTGGTTACTAAGCTGACTAGGAAACTACATTAGCCTACACACAATCAGAAAATCATTCATGTTGATGCAAGCAAAGAGATGGACTGCAAATATTTATCAATACATAAAAAGGTACTTGTCTACACCAAACACCAGAGATATTGTTGGCTAATACAGAGCTATATTGCTAATGGAGAGGAGTTTCAAGGAATATATTAAAAAAAGGAGAAAAGAGTTTGGCATTGCTGTTAAAGGGGGAGATTATATCCATATGAAATATCTATTAGAAGTATTCAAAGGGAGAGATGTAGTTATGAAGAGAGATATTCAATGAAATATATTGCTGTCAAAGAGAAAATAACTATCCATCAAGGAGAGGAATAGTCAAAGGGAGAGAAAACATCAAAGAAAAATTCAAAGAAATATCTATCTAAGGAAGAGAATTTGAAAAGTTAAACACTGCATATATATCCAGAAAAGGGAGAAGAGATTCTAAGACAAAATAAGAAGTTTCTACATCTATCCAGTGAAGGGAATGAAGAATGAAGATAGTACTCTGCAAGAATAAAATCTAAGCTAGAAGAGATTATCGAGAGTCAGTATTAGTAGTATGTAGTATGTTGACATCAATGCCAAAGGGAGAGATTGATGAACTATAACTGATTGAAGGTTTGAAGATGATAAAGTTGATGATCACCGAGATGCAGGAAGTAAATGCAAGACATTAAATCAATTAATGTATTGTATTGTCATTGATGTAAACTTGATATGATATGATTTCTCATACTCATATTGTCACTACACTTGAAGATCTAAAAAGACAAAGTTTTTGTTTTTGGTAAACATGCACATAGTGACAGTGTTACTCGACGGACAGTGTTACCCAAGCAAGCATTACTGAGCTAATTGTAGTTGTCACTGAATAGATCTGAAGTTGATGCCTGAGCTATTTGCAGTAGTCACTGAGCACAACTGAAGTCTTGAACAACGAGAACTCAAGTTAGGAAAATGACAAAACAACTTAGCTGTCAGGAGCTAAAGATAGAGTTAACTATTTGATTACTTTATTTTCATCGATCAATTAAAAGATAAAGATAAGAAGGAGATTTAAAGCATGTTTTATTCCAGAAAACAAGGAGATATTTGTAGATTAAAACTAAAGCTAGCATGGCGAGCTTTACGGATCAAGAAGTGATTAACGAAGAAAACAAGAAGGATAAGAAATAGTGAAATCATGTCTATATAAAGAGACAAGTAATTCACAACAAAGGGGGAAGAATATAAGAGGAATGTTGAAGATAATTTTGGTGAACATAGAATTCTTTATACAGACTTGATCATAAAAGTTGAAGAACAGAGCTAACATTTTTCTGCAGACACCGAGCAACAGAGAAGCAATAACATTCACCGAGTAGAAAGAAGAGGAGAAAAGGAACAAAATATAAACATTGATCATAAAGGTATTATGAGCTTACAATAGATCTAAACATCTGCAAGATTAAGTTGTATTTATGAATAGATCATATACTATTTCAGTTTAACCATTGAATTAGAAAATATCTTAACAAAGTAGGATCTAACAATCCTTTATATATTGAGATACATCCCAAGGAGTATCAAAAGGTTTTCATGTTGACAACATAGTGAATGTGAGGTCAAGTGATAAAATGTTAGTGATAAATCCTCTAACAAGGTCACACTTAACAGTGTATTTGTAACCTTTAACAGGGTTGGATCTTCACCGAGATCACTTCAGAAGAGTGAAAATTTTGGGTTACCGGTCCCAAGTAGTTTTTCCCTTAACAGGGTTTCCACGTTAAATAGCCATGTGTCAAATGTGTATATGGCTCATTTCCTTAATATTTTTCTTTACACATTACTAAAATAGGATTGATCGGTAAACACTAAGTTATTTACTGTATCTCGGTAAAGGCTAAGACTATTATTCGGTAAAGCTTAAGAAAAAGGATAATAGTGAACTCCGAGTAGTAGTTATTTGATAAGATTATTTAAAGGCATACAACTTGTAGGACTGAAGATAACTAGAGGTTTTATATTTGAGATATAAAGTTTTGGTTGGTTTATTGCATTAATTTTTGAGGCCACTAATTCACCCCCCCTCTCAGTTATTCTAACAAATAGATGTCTACAATGCTCATGAATGATTGAAAATTGTAAGAACATATGTAATAGCTAAAAAGGAGTCATCCCATGCAAGGAAAATGGTTCTAGGACCTGAAACAACCAAGATAATCACCAGATTGAAAAAAACATAAAATGTTGAATAATAAGTACTTACAGAAGATTTTGGGTGTGAGACCCATAAAATAAGATATAACATAGAACCATGTTTCCAACGTCATGTGGAAGTCAAAAAATAGAGTCTGAATGAGCAAGATAATGACTCTCAAAGTGAAAAAAAAGAACCTTGACTTTGACTAGAAAACAACCTGCAAGATGGAAAAATCAGAAAACCAAATTTGTAAAATTAGGTTGGGCTCAGAACCATCTTTCTAATGATATCTCATTTGACAAAAAATGCCTTTGTTTGCTCAAGATACGAGCAAAAAACTGAAGAGGGCTCTAGAACAAGAAGAACTCTAGGTGAGCTCTACTAAATCTAGTGAAGCTCCACTAAATTTGGTGATGCTACTAAATATGGCAGAACTGCCAAAATTTTGGCCAAATTTGGCAGAGGTACCAAGAAGAAAAATAAATAGATTTAAATTTAAAAAAAAAAGAAAAAAATAAAAATTTGCCAGTTCAGTGGCATGAATTTTGAGGCATCACAAAAATTGAGGTAGCACAAACACCAAGGCATTTTTCCCTCAAAAAGGGTGCTAAGGTCATGCATGCAAAAATAGGGCCCAAATTTCAACTGTGTCCAAATTGGATGAGCCTTATATGAAAATAAGGGTTTTTGGGCCTTCTAGATGCAGCCGTGAGGTTGATTTGTGCCCAAAGTGCTATGAAAATCAACTCCCCCCAGATCCACAAAAATATGAAGCAAAAAACCTCTTAAAAAAATTAGATATAAAGAACAAGGCCAAATCTCTCATGAAGAGAACAAGGGCATGAAGATTTGGAACTTTGATACCATGTAGAATTTTGCAGCTATAGCTGCATAGATCTAGCTAGGAATTGAAGAAACCAAAAGGTGGAGAAACCTAGGTTGCATGTGTTAGGAATAACAGTCCACAAGATAATTGAGAGGGGGGGTGAATCAGTTGTATTCTAGATTATTAAACTTTATACTTTATAAACCAATTTCTGCAAATATAAATGATAATACAATAAAAGCCAACGACATAACACAATATTTGTTGTCGAGGAAACCCTGTTAAAGGTAAAACCCCAGTGGGAATTAACACCCACAAATAATGTACTAAGAGTATAGTATCCCTGTTAAAAGATATTAGCCATGTTAGGAGCTTATTACAACATTACTGTACATAGTCCCTATTAGGAGATAGACCTTGTTAGGAGTCAAAGAAAATAGTAGGCTCACTGCCAAGGCACACTTCCCAAAGAAGGTTAAAGCCACCCTCAAGGATTCACAATCTAAATCAAGTGTATTAAGAAAATACACATTCTAGTGAACTGTCTGATAGCAACTGTCTTTGCTTGGTCAGTTCTAATGAATTATCAACTTTGCTTGTATCTAACAGTCAACAAGCTTCGCAACTTCTACACCTCTCTTTCTTTATCTTTCTCTTTCACACTTCTCCACCAAAAATTGTCATTCATATATACCCTTTTGCAATAATTCATTAGGTTAGCCAATTAAGCTTTCCTAATACATAACTAGCTAGGTTGGCCAATTTAAGGCTTTCCATTATAAAAATAATTACATAGCCCATTGCTAAGATACACACAGTATCTATAACAAGTATACAACATTAAAAATCCATTACATTTTCTTCCAGATCCGTAATTCATGCTCACAATTAATTTTACACCCTACATGTCTGAAGTCGGCCAGGAAATAGGTCTTATCTAGAATACACGCCATAGCTAACATCATCAGTATCCAAACATCAATTGAACTCAACCCATTACTCTACCATATGTCGACTGTCCATCAATAAGCTCGCAAGTTTTGAAATATCTTTGCGAGAAAGATATATCCAAAAAATAGAGACCTACCACTAGTAAATTTTACCTTAAATTTCGACGAGAATTAGTCAAATTTTTGAAAATAATTGGTCGAATCCACGACTAAAACTTTCATCACTCTTTTTTCATTGAATTTTCTACATATTTCTTATTGGTTGAAATTTTGACCATAGTATTGGTCTCAATTTTGACTGCAACAATCGCTTGAAACTAGAAGGATCACTGTCAATGTTTTTGGTCCAATGGTCAAAATTGTGACCATATGACTAGTCGCGTTATCCACCCACTGTTGTAGAAATTATCGTTGATTGCATAACATTGTCGTCAATTTTTTTGGTGCAATGGTCTCAATTTTGACCATACTATTGGTCAAATGTATGGCATTGTGGTCAAAATTAGTTCTGTGCAAAGGTCAAAATTTCGACCAATACTAAATTTTTTTTTTAAAAAAATGTCTATTAAAAAGTATTAAAAAAAGTCTAGTAAGATTTGATTTTTGTGGATTTATTTGTTAGAAATACATTGATCTCTGTATATAATTCTTCACACCTGGACTTGTTATCTAGACCATTTCATATTATTCACATCTGGATCTTTTCATCAT
>MU224931.1:4931466-4968364 GCA_018584345.1 Thuja plicata
CAGAAAGCTAGCAAAGCAAGGCCACTAACACAAGTTTGAAAATAAAGTTATCAATTTCCAATGCAATTCATAAATAGTTTTTTAATAAATTCTATTAGCATGAGAAGGTAGTCTTGAATAAGTTGGCTCAAAATATTTATAGTCCATAATCACAGTTACAATCCAAAAAACCAGTCTTCACCAAATCAATTGTAACATCCATAGTATGTAACATAGAGCCAAGCAACCTTAGGAATAAGGTCAACACACATCCTTCTGCATAAACCCAACTTCGATCATTTTGAATCATCCATACAGTGTCTTTACACTCCTTCCAGTTAAGTATCCAATTTGTCTTCTCTATAGAAATATATGTTGTCATCAATGACAAAACATGAATATCAATAGCATGATAAGTAACCAAAACTGATATCATACAACAATCTCCCACTTTGGCATTGATGGAAACATATGAGAAAATCCTTATGTATCAACCCAAAAGTACTCTCTATCAATACAATCTTCTTAATATCCTCAACACAAATCTCCTCAAAATAGTAGGTATTTTCACATAGATTCCTTCCCCCTTTGGAAGCAATGGAAAAGGGTGCCATAATTCACCTGTAGTCTTCTATAAGATGTAGCTTTTTAAAATCTTCATGTCTAATCAGCTAGGTGCAAGATCACCCAAATATAATCCATTGTATTCTTCTACGATCAGTCCCCCTAAGGAGTAGATCCATAGATCAAGTGCAAAGAATGATATAGCTCTGAGATCCACTGAACTGATGCACATCTGCATCACTTAGTTTTCACTGGGAGGGGCCATCACCCCAAGCATGCCTCTGAGATATTCAAAAGCATCTTTTGGCAAAGGTTTAGTAAATATATCTTTTATCTGTTCCTTTGTGCTAACATACTCCAATTTAATGTCTCTATCTACTACCTTCTCCCTAAAGAAATGATACATGATGGAAATATGTTTAGTCTTTGAATACATTACAAGATTCTTTGACCTATTCACTTTGCTGGTGTTATCACAATGGATAATCACTGGTTCTTTGAAAATTATTCCAATGTCCTTTAGCATTTGTTTCATCCAAACAACTTGTGTATAGTTTATTGCACCAGCAACATACTCTAACTCAACAGTAGATTGAGCAATACAGTTATGCTTCTTCCTCAACCAAGAAACCAGCCTTTTTCCAAGGAAAAATGCACCACCACTTGTACTCTTCCTATCATCCACATTACCTGCCCAATCAGCAACAGTAAAAGCCTGCAATGTAAAATCATCAGATTTTTCATACCATAATCCATATTCTACTATTCCTTTCAAATATCTAAAAATTCTTTTCACAACAACAAAATGTGTCTCTTTAGGATCTACTGATATCTAGCCACAATTCCAACTACATTGGTCATATCTAGTCTAGTGTGTGTTAGATATTGTAGACAACCAATCATTGATCTGTACTTAGTCTTCCCAACACTTTGAGTTTCATCACTTTTAGTCAGTTTGTTCCCTGTTCCCATGGGTGTACCAACAGGTTTACAATCTTCCATGCCAAATTTCTTCAACATTTCCTTAAGGTACTTGGTCTGAGATATAAAAATGCCATTCTTACTCTGATTAATTTGTAAACCAAGAAAAAATTTCATCTCACCAATCATTGACATTTAAAACTCATTCTCCATTTCTTTAGAAAACTTCTTACTCATTTTATCATTGCCTCCAAAAATGATATCATCAACAAAAACATTTATAATTAAGATTCCATCTTCATCAGTTCTTAAATACAAATTACTGTCTGCATTAACTTTTTTGAAACCAAGGCGAAGTAGATGTTTATCCAGTCTTGCATACCATGCCCTCAGTGCTTTTTTCAGTCCATACAGTGCCTTCTTTAGTCTACAAACCATGTTTTCATCATCTGTTAAAGGAAAACCATAAGGTTGCTCGATGTACACTTCTTTCTCTAGATCACCATTCAAGAATGCTGACTTCACATCCATCTGATGCACTTTGAATTCTTTATATGCAACATAAGAAAGGAATAGTCTCACAACTTCCAATCTAGCAACATGTGCAAATGTTTCTTCATAGTCTATGCCTTCTTGTTGTAATTAGCCTTTACATACCAGTCTAGCCTTTTTTCTTACCACTGTGCCTTCCTCATCCATCTTATTTTTGAAAACCCACTTAGTGCCAATCATATTTTTGTTCTTAGGTCTTGGAACCAATTCCCAAGTATTGTTTTTCTTTATCTGTTCTAGTTCTTCTTCCATGGATTTAGTCCAAGATTCATCTCTACATGCTTCATCAGTAGTCTTTGGTTCAACTTGAGAAATCAAACAGATCTCATCTCTAACTCTAGATCTAGTCATCATGCCTTTGCTTGCATCACCAATAATTTGATCTTTAGGATGGTTTTTCTTGACATACCTTGGTGTCTTCAATGTTTCAATAGCTTCGACCTATTCTTCTTCTTTAGTCTCATTTTTGATCATCAAGGGTCCTTCAGGTTCAACAGTAACTTATCTTGTTTCTGTTATCTGACCACAATCATACATTCTTTCCTGAATTTGAAATTTTTCATCTATCCTCACATTGGCACTTTCAATCAGTTTCCTCAGTCTCAGATGAAACATTTATATGCTTTACTCTTAGTGTAATAACCAAGAAAGATTCATTCGTCACTTCTAGCATCAAACTTGCCTATCTCATCATCTCTCTTGATATAACATTTACTACCAAATATTCTAAAATATTTCACAGTAGGTGCATGATCAAACCATAATTCATAAGGAGTTTTATTTGTACCTTCTCTGATATGTATTCTGTTTAATGTGTACACAACATTGCCGACTGCTTCTCTCTAATGAACATGTGACACATTTCCTTCCAACAACATAGTCCTTGTAGCATCTAATATGTTTATGTTTCTTCGCTCTACTATCCCATTCTATTGTGGAGTTCTAGGAGCTGAAGTCTGTCTATGTATTCCATTTTCTTCACAATATGTATTAAATAGTTCTGATGTAAACTTTTCTCCTCTGTCTGATCTCAAACATTTCATCTTTAAACCAGATTCATTCTCAACTTTCGCCTTGAATAACTTGAACTTGTTAAATGCTTCAGATTTCTCTCTCAAGTATGTGACCCACATAATTCTAGAAAATTCATCGACAAAAAGTATAAAATACCTTTCACCATAGTATGATCTTGTTATTGTAGGACCACACAGATCTGTATGCACCAGATCCAACTTCCCTTTTGCTGAATAAGCTTTTCTCTTGAAAGTGCTTCTAGTTTGTTTCCCCATAACACATTCTCTACACATAGTGTTAGATGGTTTTACAATTCTAGGTAGATCTCTTACTGCTTTTGTCATACTTGCCTTCACAATGTTATCAAAATTAACATGACAAAATCTTCTGTGCCATAACCAACTGTAATCAACCTTTGCAATAAAACAAGAAGATTCAGATGTGTTCAATTCAAACACATTACCTCTGGATTTAGTACCAAATTCTATCAAGTCTCCTATTTTACTCTTGATAGAACATTTTCCATTTATGAAGTTCAATTGATAACCCTTGTCCACTAGCTATCCAACACTCAAAAAATTGTGCTTAAGTCCATCACAAGTAATCAATTTTCAATTTTAGTCTTTCCATCTAAGGAAATAGATCCAATTCCAATAATAAGTTTAGGAGTATTGTCACCAAATCTAACAACGCCACCATCATGTATTTTCAAACTCAAACTTATTTTTATCTCCAGTCATATGATGTGAACAACCACTATCTATGACCCATCCAAATTTCTTTTCAACTCGAGATACTAATGCTTTTTCTTCATGCATAGGATCATCATCTTTAATAGAAATAAATCCAATTTCATCATAGTCACCATCTTCATCATCAGATATACCTTCACTAGCATAATAACATTTCTTATCTTTGAGAACTTAGACTTGAAAAACTTGGTTTGTGCTTTGGAATTCTTGTAGGACATCTAGATGCAAAATGACCGATCTTGTTGCATGAAAAAAATTTCAAAGGTAATTATCCCTCAAACTTACCCTTACCTCTCTTTTCTCTTCTGGAAATCAGTGCTACAATTTTGTCTAGCTTTCTTTCTTCTTCCTGTATTTGTTCCCATTCATCAGCATAGGCTCCAATTTCTTCTCTTAGGTCATTATTGCTTGTGCTTGCATTTCTAGGTAAGATTATTTTTCTTTTGTGCACGGTTGCTTTTAAGGCTAAATCAACCTTAGGTAAAGTATCTCCCAATTCTAAGGCTTGAAATGCAGTTATCTTGCCAATCAACATCTCTCTCGTGAAGTTTGGTGTCAAAGGTATGATATCCTATATAGCCTGAACCTTGGTTCTAAATGCAAGTGTCAAAGATCTGAGTATCTTTGCAATCACTTCTTCCTCACTGTAAGTTCCTCCAGAGTTCCTAATACCAATAACTACCTCAGTAATTCTCTGTGCATATGCTCTGATGTTCTCATCTTCTCTCATCTTTAGTGATTCCATCTTTGTCTTCTAGTTCTATAACTTTGCTTGCTTTGTAAATTTGTCTCCAACATATAGTGCTTCCATTCTTTTTCCAGATTTCATGTGTAGATTTCAAGTCCTTTACTTCAGTAAATTCTCCTTCTGATAGTGCGCTGATCAAGGATTCCCTTGCAACCATATTGCATGAGACTAACTTATTTTGATCTTCATTGGATTTCTCTAATTCATCCTCAACCGCTACCCTTTCCTTCTTCTTTGTTATCATCTAGTAATTAATTCCCAAACATAGCAAATGTGTTCTCATCTTGTTCTGCCAACTGTCAAAGTTTTCAGGATCAAACTTTGGACTATCCTTCCTGTAGTAAGTCATCTTCAATATCACCTCAAGCTGTTAAACTTTCTCTCTGAGGACCAATAGCCCTGATACCAATTGGTAGGAATAAAAGTCCACACGACAACTGAGAGGGGGGGTGAATCAGTTGTAATCTAGATTATTAAACTTTATACTTTATAAACCAAATCTGCAAATGTAAATGATAACATAGTAAAATCCAACACCATAACACAATATTTGTTATCGAGGAAACCCTGTTAAAGGTAAAACCCTAGTGGGAATTAACACCCAAAAATAATGTACTGAGAGTATAGTATCCCTATTAAAAGATATTATCCCTGTTAGGAGCTTATTACAACATTACAGTACACAGTCCCTATTAGGAGATAGACCCTGTTAGGAGTCAAAGAAAATAGTAGGCTCACTACCAAGGCACACTGTCCAAAGAAGGTTAAAGCCACCCTCAAGGATTCACAATCCAAATCAAGTGTATAAAGAAAATACACATTCCAGTGAACTGTATGATAGCAACTATCTTTGCTTGGTTAGTTCTAATGAATTATCAACTCTGCTTGTATCCAGCAGTCAACAAGCTTCTTAGCTTCTACACCTCTCTTTCTTTATCTTTCTCTTTCAAACTTCTCCACAAGAAATTGTCATTCATACACACCCTCTTACAATAATTCATTAGGTCGGCTAGTTAAGCTTTCCTAATACATAATTACATAGTTCGGCCAATTTAAGGATTTCCATTATAGAAATAATTACATAGCCCCTTGCTAAGATACACATGGTATTTATAAAGAGTATAGAACATTAAAAATCCATTACATATACTTCTAGATCTATAATTCATGCTCACAATTAATTTTACACACTACATGTCTGAAGTTAGCCAGGAAATAGATCTTCTCTAGAATACACGCCACACTTGATGTCATCCATATCCAAAAATCAATTGAACTCAACCCATTACTCTACCATATGTCGGTTGTCCATTAGTAAGCTCACAAGTTCTGAAATATCTTTGCCAGAAAGATATATCCAAAACACAGAGACCTGCTCTGTCTAGAATCATAGTTATAGTCCAGAAAACCAGTCTTCACCAAATCAACTATAACATCCATAGTATGTAACATAGAGGCAAGCGACCTTAGTAATAAGGTCATCACGCATCCTTCTACATAAACCCAACTTTAATCATTCTGAATTATCCGTACAGTGTCAGTACACTCCTTCCAGTTAATTAGCCAGCCTGTCTTCTCTATAGAAATATATGTTTTCATCAGTGACAAAACATGAATATAAAAAACATGATAAGTAACCAAAATTGATATCATACAACAACATGATAATAATTAATAATAGAATTAAGTTTTATATGCCTAAAGTTTAGCTTAAGTGAACTAGAGATAAAAAGTGACTTAATAATTAAATCAATAATGATTTAATTAATAAGTGAAAAGGTGACTTAATAATTAAATAAAAATTGATTTAATTAATAAGTGAAAATACCTTTTTACTCTAACTATCAACCCTACAACTCCCAATAATCACTTGCATGCAAACACCTGTCACAGAAAGAGAGAAGCAAAAGCTATGGAGACCAGAAACAAGAGATATGTGGAAGAGGAAACATAATCAATTGACTCAATAATAATGGAATGAAATTATAACATACAAAGAGATAAACTCTTATAAAGGAGATTGAACACCAAAAGGTGGAGAAATCTAGGTTGCATGAATAATTAATAAAATAATTAATTATAACATGCCTAAAATTTAGCTTAAGTAAACTAGAGATAAAAAGATGACTTAATAATTAAATCAATAATTATTTAATTAATAATTGAAAATGTGACTTAATAATTAAATCAATAATGATTTAATTAATAAGTGAAAATACCTTTTTAACTCTAACAATAACAATAATGGTGGAAACATTGCTAATGATAAGAGAAACAACAATGGAAAAAATGATGGAAACCATGATAACAATAATGGAAATAATGGTAACATTGGTATCAATAATGCCAACAATGATAATCATGGAGGAAACAATTAAAACAACAAAAAACATATTTTCCAAGATGAGGAAATTACCGAAGAAAGAAAGAATGAAGTAGCGCAAGATCCCTCATTTTATAAAAGTGATGGAAAAGGTTTTAGAAAAGAATGAAGAGAGGTATTTCTTTAATCTAGGAGAATCAAGGGTCAAAATCCCCCATGATTATGATATTTCCAAGATTAAAAGAGATTAGGAAGAAGAAAACCCTATAGTAGTTTTGAACAAGCAATAAAAGTTATTTCAAGTTCAATTAGATAATATGAAGAAAGAGGAAGCTGCTAAACCATTCTCAATTTAAGATATTTGTCCTTTTCCTTTCAATAGGGACCTCTTCATGATACCATTTCCTCAAAATGTGGTCTTTCCTAAGTATGATAAATATCTGGGTATAACGGACCCACAAGACCATTTAAGAGAATTTTGCACACTAAGCATGAAATTTATGCATGAAACTACATACTTGATGAGATTATTCCCTATAAGTTTTGGTGGACAAGCAATGGAGTGGTTTTCCAAATTACCTCCTAATATTAAGACATTTGAGGAATTGGCTTTCAAATTTGTAACTCAATACTCCTATAACATCGAGCGTGAGGTCATCATGTTGGATTTATACAATACAAAACAACGTAATGGTGAAGCATTTCAAAATTTCTTGCAAAGATAGAGGAAAGTTCTTGCTAGATATCCTAGAAGTGTGCCAAAGAAGGAAAAATGGACATATTTATCAACAACTTGATTTGGGAGATGAATTTTCAGTTATAATTACAATATCTTCCCACATTTAACAAGGTTATTAAAAATGACATCAAGATAGAAGAGGTTTTGGTAAGGAATAGAGATATCAAAATCTATAAGGATAAAAAGGTTTCTCTAAAAAAAATAACAATGACAATAACAACATGTTGGTCCCAACAAGAGGGGGGGGGGGGGGAANCTAAAAAAAATAACAATGACAATAACAACATGTTGGTCCCAACAAGAGGGGGGGGGGGGTGAATCAGAAAAATCAAACTTAAACTCTTAAAACTGAACTCACTGATTCACTCGATAAATACTGAATACAGTACATAACCAATTCACCAAATAACATAAGCAACAATCAATCATTCAAACTTAGCAACATTAGATTAATTTAGTAACACATGATATAATTCGGTTGACACCAGATTTAATGAGGAAATCCAATTCAGGAAAAACCTCTGTGGGGATTGTAACCCACAATAAAAATATACCCTTCTGAATTACACTCGGTTAAGAACTTATCCTATTAAAGATTACAAACATATTTGATAAATGTGACCCTATTAGGGGATTTACCTTAGATCTATTAAGATTTGAACACCCTGTTAGGAGTGGCCTTGTTAGAGGTCTTTAAACACTCTTTTGGAATGTCACCTAAGTCTAGGTTTTACAAATATGATGATTAAATCCACTCAGTTAAGATATTTCTCTATTACAAATATTAATAAGAAGCAGTAAAGTTTGATTTATAAAAAATAGCAACTCACTATGCTTGAATCAGACCCTTTATGCTCAATTGAATACTGGCATCACATACTCCATTAATCTCTTTCTTAGACTGTAGATTCTTCAATCTGCCTTTCTCTGTTCTGCTCGGTAAATGTTATTCTACAGCTTCTTTCCTTCTCTGTTCAATTCATCAGTAGCCTTACACTCTGTTTAATTCTCATTCCTTATATAGACATACTTTTTCCTCTTAATCTCCTTGATTTTATTTTCCTTCCTTTGCGCTCAGTCGCTCGACTGTCTTCTTCATATTTCTCAACTCAGTAAACCATATCACTTTTACCTCAGAACTTGTAACTTTTCTTGGAACTTTTATATTTATTTTTATCCGCTTGATCTTCACATGGAATTTTCCCATTCGTAGATCTCATAACAAACTTCATTTAATTCATTTCCTCATCCATCTCATCATCACTTCATATTAAATTTGATTTCATCATCATTTAATATCACTATATTGTACTCAGTAAAACTTTCTTTGTAACTCGGTAACTAACTTCTTCACTAATCATTGTCTAACTCATCTTCGGTGCTTGGTGCTTGGTAATTGTAATTGACACACATAACATTCTACCGATTGACTCAGTCTAGCTTGGAAAAGTATCTCTTTCAGTCATAACTTAATTCATTGCATTTCTTGACTTGATCAATCAAATGTACCGATTTGATAACATCAAATATATAGTAGAAAACAACTATATCATCATTACTTCATCATTGTCTGATCTATATTTATCACCCATTTAAATTCTCCTCTTAAGATATGATAACACAATAAAAATTAATTAATCAATTTCTTGACATCAATGACAAAAAAAACTAATCTAACCATTTCTACAATCATGATACTCTTTATCACTTGGTCTTCATCATCTCCATAAGATATTCATTAGTTAATTAACAATCTCCCTCTTTGGCATTGATTTCAACCACTATAACAATGTTATAGCAATTGATGATGACAACTCTCAAATACATAAGTGTACTCCCTCTGAGTTGATATATTTGTTTTCACTTTGATATCTCTGATCTAAATCTCCCTCTTGGATAAATCTTCTGCTCTTGTAACATACATTCTAAATCTCCTTCATGAGTAAATATTAGAGATTAATTCTTCTCCCTCAATATCTCTCTGTAGATAAATGTCATCAATTCATTCTTCTCCCTCTTTGACAACAATGCCAAAAAGTCATACACCTGAGAACTTGTTCAAGTTGTGGATTATACCTAACATGTACTCATAAAATATTACATACAAAAATCTTTTCACAACTTCAGGAATCACCTAAAGTGTGTCATACTAACATCAATTCAGAAATAGATATTCTAATAAAATATAGAATTGATGCAGCATGCCTCATGCTCTTTAGTAAACATTGGATAGGGGAAGAACCCCTAATTTACCTCTTAGATACTCAAAATAATCTTTAAGTAGTGACTTTGTAAAGATATCAATCAATTGTGCCTTTGAATTCACATATTCCAATTTCACATTCTTCTCTTGAAATTTCTCTCTCAAGTAGTGATACTTGATAGAAATGTTCTTGGTCTTTTAATGCATAATCGGGTTCTTTGATATGTTAATAACACTTGTATTATCATAAAAATAGTAACCAGATCTATGATCTCTTCCTGCCTACCTTCAAGTAATTGCTTAATCCATACTATGTTTGCACAGTTCATAGCAGCAACAACATATTCAGCCTCAACAATAGACTGTGAAATACAACTTTATTTCTTGATCAGCCATGTAGCCAATCTTTCACCTAGAAAGAATGCGCCTCCACTAGTACTTTTTTTGTCATCAATATTTCTAGCCCAATCTGCATCAGTGTATACTTGCAGATCAAAAGTACCTCCTTTCTTGTATAGTAATCCAAACTCTTCTATGCCTTTCAGGTATATCAAAATTTCTTTTACTGTAGACATATGTGTTTCCTTCAGATTAGAAGAAAATCTTGCAACGTTTCCAACAACGTGTGCTATATCAGGTCTGCTGTGAACAACAAACTGCAATTTACCAATCATGGATCGGTAAAGAGTATTATCCACCTCTTTTGTTTCATCCTCTTTAGATAATTTACATCTATTAATCATAGGTGTTCCAACAGGTTTGGAATATTCCATACCAGAATTTTTAAGAATCTCTTTGATATACTTGGCTTGGATAACATAGATTCCTCCAGTAACTTGCTAAATTTGTAGACCTAGAAAGAACTTAATCTCTCCGATCACTGACATCTTAAACTCTTTTCTTATTTCATCAGTAAATCCTTTACATAAAGTGCCATTGCCTCCAAAAATAATATCATCAACAAAAATTTCAGCAATCAAAACTTTATTATCATTGTCACATTTCAAGTAGACATTACTGTTATGACTTGTTCTTTGAAATCCTATTTTGATTAGATAAGAGTGTAGTCTCTCATACCATGCTCGGGGTTCTTGTTTCAATCCATATAAAGCTTTATGTAACTTACATACCTTGTTCTTGTTTGTGTTCTCAATGAATACTTCAGGTTGCTCAATGTATACTTTTTCCTCAAGCAACCCATTAAGAAATGCAAACTTAACATCGATATGATATACCTTGAATCCTTTGTAAGAAGCATATGATAGAAGTACTGTAACTCCTTCCAGTCTAGAAATAGGTGCAAAAGTCTCTCCATAGTCAATTCCTTCTTCTTGTGCATATTCTTTCCAAACCAATCTAGCTTTATTTATGATAACTTCTCCATGCTCAGTAAGTTTGTTTCTAAAAATCCATTTAGTACCAATAACATTTTTGTCTTTATGCCTGGGTACTAAAGTCCACGTCTTTCTCTTCTCAATTTGATCATACTCTTCTTTCATTGCTTTCATCCAATCTTCATTATCTAGTGCTTCCTTATCTCTCTTAAGCTCAAATGAAGATATCAATCATGTATTGTCTCTGGCCTTGCTTTTGGTCATCACTCCAACTTCCTTATCTCTAATATTCTTGCTTGAGGAATGGTGCCTTCTCACATAATTTTCCAAAATAGGCTTGGTAGCTCTCAGTTATTTAGTATCAACATTTAGTTGTGTAACTCCTTGTTCATATTCCTCCTCAGTAGGTGCTCTTGTTAAGGTTTCAGGGGCATCATGTTGTACATAAACAAACTTCTCATAATCATTAGGTTCCTTCTTACTATCTTAATCATCCCTTTCTGCAAATTCATCAATTCTTACATTTGGAGTTTCCACCATTTTGTTAGTAACCTTGTGTAAACATTTGTAAGCTTTACCCTTTGTAGAATATCCTAAGAATATCCCTTCATCTCCTTTTGAATCTGTAAAGGAAGAAAATAGATTTTATATGTGTTGTATTTCCTTAACCTTTAAATTTAATGTAGTTGTATTGTAATGTGATTAAGCATATAGGGGGAAGTAATATGTTCCTCTTTTATCCCCAAATGCACAAATGAAAGATCCAAGTTGATTAACCCAAAAGAAGGATCAATGCACAAATGAATCAACCATTTGGAAATGAGGGCAAAGAAAAAGAACTTAAATTCTATTTTATGATTAAGGAGATAAGATATATTGCAAAAATTGAAAGGGATGAGAGGAAGTACCAACCTTAAAGTATTTCAGATCCAAAGAATGCTATTTTTTGAGGTCTGTACTCTATTTCTGGAAAATCTAATGTATGACCCAGAACATAAATGCAGAGACGAACAAAACCCAGAAATATTTTCCTGATCTGATAGAGTCCTATGAAATTTTTTAGATCTTGACCCACAAATGTCACCGCTGACCCAATAATCTCAACCCTGACTTGTGCTGCCTCGAAAGAAAATATGTTTTCAGATCCTGATAGTTCGCTGAAAAGGGTATCCAGATCTGAGTTCAAATCCATAGTCCTGAATCTGTATCTATAAGAAAAAGAGATTTGTTTGTTGGGGGGAAGGGCTTTTCCTTGGTCAAAACCCCAGTTTTGGAATTAACCTCAAAGTATAATTGAAATTGCATAAGTAAAACAAAGTAAATGCATAAATTCACCTTGCTTGTAAAAGTCCTTGTGGTGGATTCGAATCCGTGGATCCACAAGTATGTATTCACCAAATGGATCTAGAATGTAGAATGTAGGATGTCTTCAATCAATTTATTTTAGATCTCCAACACCAACTCTTTAATGGGAAAAAGGCTTGGAAGAAGGTGGATGAAGAGATCACCAAAAAGGGCACTTATGTAGCTTGAATCCTTCAATGGCCTCCAATGGAGATCTTTGATGAAAATGAATGCTTGAATGATTGAGGATGGATAGATGCTTGCTTCAAATCTTGCTTCTTATCATTCTTGAACTTCACTTGATAATGCTTCTCAATTTCTTAATGATGCTTAGGTTTGGATCCAAGACTTAGAGAAAATGAGAGGAGAAAAACCTCCCTTTATATGAAATTAGGGCACAATATTCTAAGGAGGCTGACATAGGAGAATTAAATTCCAATTAAAACGTTTACCCCTAGGAGAGGACCTATATTAAATATAATTTAGGAATCATCGCTTTGGAACCTAAAATAGCCGACTTGGAAGCGGGAATTAACTTTTTCAAAGACCGACATCCAGAAATTGTGAGATCCTGAAATCTGGACCCTAGGTCAAGGTCAAGGTTGACCTTGACCTAGGTTAGGGGTGAGGTCAACCTTGACCTAGGTCAGGGTCAAGGTTGAAATAGACCTAAAAGGTCTACCTTGACCCTGAGGTCAAAGATCTCTAATTTGTAGTCCAGAATGCCACAAACTGGCTCGAGAGAGGTGGAAAATGGGGCAGAACAGGGGGAAAGCCAGGTCTAAATTAGGAACCCATTCAAGGCACTTGAAATGAACCCAAACCACTTACTTAGAAGGCTAAACCAGTCTTAAATGGAAGTGCTTCCATTTTCTGACTATACATTTAGCCCACACTTTAGCAAGGGTATGGACTCAACACAAACTCTTGGTAAAGGAGATCACAAATAACAAACAATCTTATTGGAATAAAAAAGGGACAAAGAAATCCCTAAGCCCCCAAGGGACTTAAGTATTTATCAACCTTAAGATCATGATAAGAGAGACATCACTAAATAAGGAGAGGAGAGAGGGTGTGATTACCTTGCCCAATGAGAACTTATATCCCATTGTGAACCACACAAGTAAACATCATTACTGGAAAGATGGAGTTGAAACGCCTAGTCAATGTGGCTACTCAATAGTCAACCCATCAGGGAGATCCATTCTTAAAGGGATCAAACAAATTTGTAAATTGAAATTAGAGGGATCAAGAGATCCGTGTAAATTTGAACTGGAGGGATCAAGAGATCCTAAAAAAGTAAGATGTCCATGCTTTAAGGATTAGTTTTTAATCCATAAAGGGAAAATTTTTTAAGTGTTTGAAAATATTTTGAATGTGTGTGTGTGTGTGCAAAAAGTGAGTAAAGCGTATGCCACAATGTTAAAGTCATTACTAACACTTCAACAGGAGCCATGGTTTTAACGGAAACATAAACAACTCTACAGATTACGTTTCCATTACGAAATGCCCCCAAATGAAGACAAATCAAGGGAAATAAACATAAACATACAAAGGAACACAGGAGGGATCTACCTACTATGGGGTAAGTATGATCATATGATAACATGTACATATATAGATATGATATTATTGCAAATGAAGTGACATCATTCCCCGAAGAAAGTAGAAGTACAATCAGAATGGAGGAAAGAAAAATTAAGAGTTACGAAGAAGAAACTTTTCGGACCACAACCTAGAGACCAAAAGGAATCAGTGCTACCATGTTGCAGATCCAAGGAGACTATACAAGGGAAACATTTATGAACAGTAGCACAAGTACAAAAAAAAAAAATAGGTAGAAGAATAAAGATAGATATAGAGGAATTGTACAACAGATTTGATTCTTTTATCACCTTGCACCGACAAAGTAACAAGGGTCGTATAAAATAATCTAACAAACATTTAGCAAATACATTACGGGAAAAGAACAATACAACATACAAACAAAAAAAAGGGCTACCATGAAGGATAGGCCAATTAGGTGCATCCCCTACTCTCCCTATCTTGGTTTATATCAGTTAGGGAAGGTGGGAAACTTGCAAGAGGGACTATATCCAATACAACAAGAATGATAGCCAGTTCCAAACAAGGATCCTCTTGAGAATTGCGTTTCTCAATACTAGGTGCAGTTGTTAATTGAGTTGAAATCATATGGGGTAAATCAATATCAAGATCGATGATATCATATTCATCACTAAGATCAATAGGAACATCGAGAATGTCTTCCTCATCAAGGTTGATTGAAATGGGATCCAAGATGCGAATATGATCATCATACTCATTTATCTTAACATCATTAGAAATCTTATTTTCTTTCAACACATCGGGCATAGGTTGGTCGAAAGTAGGTAAAGAGTTTCAAATAATAGAAGCACAGGGTCTAGCATTAGCTCTACGCTTCTTACAATTTTCATTAGTAGATTTTTTATGTTTTTCTTTGTTTAACGCATTTTGAGAACTAGGAGGAATGACCACAGGTTCCTTCACAGGTTCTATAGGAGGATTTTCAATGGGTTGTAATGAAATAGTTTGATTATTAGAATTAAAAGTAATGGATAAAGGAGGTATGGAAGTAGTAGGAAAAAGACCATAGTTGAGATCTATCCAAGACATGCTTAACTCAACAATTTTGTGATTTTTGTAAGCTTGTGTTGCCAAATTTTAGTTTAAGGGTCTTTAGGTCCTAGGAGGTAAAATTTTTCTTTGGTGACATACTTCTCATTCATTCTAAAACCTTCCCATAATGTGCTTATCCAATAAATTCTTTGCCTTTCCTATTTGAGCCTAGCGGGTTTTCAATCTTTCTGCTTCATCCGGTGTTTAGGTGATTTAGGTATGTCAGGAAAGGGGTGTCATAGCGTCTTCCAAATTAGAAGTTGTCACCCTCAGATCTATAATGCTCAATATGTTTTTCTGGAAGATAAATATGTCTTTTATATAAGTGATTAGTAAAAATTTGCTCATAAAATGGTTTTTCAACTCTCGAAGATATCAAGTTGCGGAGTAGTGGCAGTGATCATGCAGTTTCTAGAAAAGATGGTCTCAAAGGTGCAAGCCCGATACAAGTGAAAAGAGAAAATAAGAAGCCAAGTGCCCCTGGTGGAAAAGAAGGTGTTTAAGTGCACAAAGGATAAAATGTGAAGCTATCGGGATACTTTTCTAAAATAAAGGAAACAGTCTTACAGAAAAAGTATTCTCTTATATTCTTTTTCTGCACAAGGTAAAATGGTCTAATGTTCAATCTTTCAGCATCAGAAGGAAAGTATGTTCTTTTTCCGCAAGACTAAAGTTTTCTTTCAACAAAAGTGACTAATGAACATAAAGATAAGTGTAAGATTGAGGATTTTGAGGCCATTATGTTCTCCAAAATGGGAATTTCAAATAGTCATTGATAATAAATAATTAAATGCTAATCCTACCATTGTGTCTGTTAGGTCACCTTAATGTCATTCATGTAGAACCAATGTTAAGATCTTAACAGCTATTTATTAAGCATTTGCCATCATTTGCTGCTCACCGTTTTGAATAGCAAGTCATTTGTCTTAACTCATGTTCTCAGTTTCACAGTAAATGGTTGTTAAAGCTTTTGTTTACGACAGATTAATTGGTATTGAGAGTGAATTGAAGGAATTTTCTGACACATCTCTAAGATTATTTGATCTCGGAGATTTGCAAAAAAGATTGAATTCTCATCCAGTTCACCCTATTACACAGAAGCTCAAGGATAGTGGTCTGGTAGAAGCTGCAGGGTTTCCAATGGCAGTTCAAGCTCTTGAGCTCGTTAGAGAATGTATAGAGAAATATGACCCAACTAAAAAGAAAATCCTTGTTCCAGATCAGTCAATTTTTCTAACAATTGATAAAACCCTAATCCAATCCACTTTTGGCATTCTGGCAAAAGACGTGTATTGCGATATCAACTTCGGTTCTTCTACATCTATGTTCAATGAAAAGAAGACTCTAAGGAGGGAGGATATGCAGAAGACCTGGTTCTAGACCCCTCAATCAAAGAAAAGTAAGATTCCAAAGACTCTCTTCAGAAAAACCCTAAAGAAGGAAATTGTTGATATCATGGTCCTGCTGACCAGATTGGATGGAAAACCTCAGATTTTAGATCTCGTTGAACATAATTTCTTTCTTGTTCAAGTTGTCTATGCTGAAAATATGTTCATTGATTGGGAAAACATTTTGTGTGAGAAGCTTGCATCCTAGATGAGCTCTTTTCAAGGATTCAAACAATTGTACATGTCTTATTACGTGATTTACGCTCTTGCGACTCAACACCTGTGGCCCAGTTTACCAGTAATCTAGGATTTTGACAACAACACCAAAATATATGAATTCTACCCGAATCTACAATTGCATTGGATTTTTGAGGAATATACTACTGTGAACGATGCATTCACAATGAGAATCTATTGGGAGCTTCAAGGTTGCCTAAAAAGAAGATTCTTGCCAGAGGCCATCTCGGCAATCAGTCAGTATGGATGCTCTTTCATCCAATTCCTAAGTTTCTCTTATCTTGGGATAGGAGCCTTCTCCAGATTTCCTAAGAGACTACCCCGGTATCCTGAAGATAAGGTGGTCTTGGTGGAGCTTTGCCGATAGATATTGGAAGTGAATACTCTATGTTCAACTATGAAGAAGATCGCCAGAATTTCCTTCCCCGTGGTGGTTGGTCCGTATTCCTGTGCATCCAGATCTGATACCCAGAATTTAGTAAAGAGTTTTGAGGTTAAGATCAAGCTGCTTGATTATGAGGTTCTTAGGCCTCAATATGATCCTATGGGTTTTTTAGAGACCACCTAAAGCTTGGAGATGCCTACAGACATGTCCTGGGTATTGAAGATTTTTGGTCTGAATGTTTTAATGAGTATCAGACATGGGAGAAATTGTAGTCCCATTTAAATTTGGATGAAATTACAATGTATAATAATGCTGTTGATGTATCTGATCTTGAAGATGATAGTCTCTTCATGCAACCTTCATCCTACAACTAGATCAAGGTGTTGCCTATTTCTTCCTCTCCACCAACGGGTCCAGTGATTGATTCATTCGAGCTTCTCATGAGGGGCATTATCAAGAGAACCGATAAGTGGGTAGAATGGACCAGAGCGTGACAAAAAATAACTTCTGGTGTAGGTTCATCTAGAGGAATGACTTTAGGAGCTGAGCAATCATCTTCAGTAGTTAATTCTTCTGTGGTGCCATCAATTTTAGCAGGTGCAGCGCAATTCGGTAGGAAAGGAGGTGACCAGCCCCCGGAAAGGAATGTTCCCATCACTTCGACCTACGGAGATGGTTTGCTCCCAAACATTGGAAATGAAGAGGAGAAGAAAGAAGATAGGGAAAAGGAAAAGAAGAAAGAATAAGAGGTGCTAGTGACCAAGCCTCCCTCACCAAAACTAGTTATCACCTTGGATGACACAAATCCCATGGATGGTCAGGATTCCTTTCGGCCGGTAAATACTTTGGCCCTTTCAGTGACCAAGGTTTCCTCTTTCCTTGTTCCACCTCAAGACAAACGTACTCCTCTAGTGGCTTAAAAGCTATTTTATCCTAAGAATCTTCAGTCTGTAATTAAGGTGCTATCCACAGATTCATGGTTGGAAGAAACCATTGAGAAGAAGAAGAAATGACATGAGGAGGCCATTTCTTCAAAGGACCTGATCCTTAAGGCAACCTCATCTCAGCCACTGGAAAAGAAGGTGAAGAAGCAAAAGTCTATGGTGGCCCTTTCCCATGAATCCACGACCAGGCATATGCTAATGGAAATAGTAGAGCCACAAAAAGAAGGAAGGTTTCATGAACTCTCAGCTCAAGATTTCTAGATTAAAATGGTGGACCTAGGGGTGCCAGTGCATGACTCGATGGTGAATATATGGAAAAGCACCAATGAGTGGATTGAGGATATATTACAATAACTCTGAGCAGAAAAGGAAGTCCTCAAGTCCAAAAATAAGGAGCTAGTAGAGTATATTAAATATGCTCTCGGCACTACTTCTTCTGCTTAGTTTGATCCTAATGCAGAGGAGAATAAGAACTTGCTACTGAATTTGCAACAAGAAAGATAGTTTGGTCAAATTTGCAGAGCATGGATAGAAGCGATGAAGGTTCAAGGCTCCATTTTCATTGAGAATTTGGGGAACCTTCTACTTGATGCATAAAAATTGAAGGATACATCATCAAAACACCAGGAGACCATCTATAGTGCATCCACTGATTGATAGAGCAGCTAGGCACCTTGCAGGAGAGGATTGATATGAAGATCAGTATTGAAATCTCTAATGGTATCCTCAAGACCGGACAGTAGCCATTTTTTCACTGGAGGTAGTCTCTGGAGTTCGTGGTTGAGAACTCAAACAGATCTTCAAATGAACTCAAGACTATGGTGAAGTTACTACAAAAGGAGATGGATAAATTGTTTGAGTTTTTGAAAGTACTGCACATGGAATCCCAAGTTTCTAAAAGTGACAAGTTGGTGAATATAGAGTGAATGAAAGCTAAGTTTCTTGCTTTCATAGATGAGATTGTGGATCCGGCTAACTTCCAAGTGTCAAGAATTAGTGAGCTCTCCGGGATAGATGCTGTGATAAAAAAGGAAACGGATAAGCTCCAATCCTGGATTGCCATGTTGGATGAACTGACAGAGATGCATTATTTTTGGATGATTCGTGCTGACAATATAATCATTCCAAATGCTTAGGATTTGGGCAAGGTAACGGACGCAATGAAGGCGTACAAAGGAAAAAATGCTACACATAAGACGACCTAGAATCTGTTGACCTGTGTCATCTTCCCAACTTTGGTATATTGTAGCCATTTTTGGCATTTTGTCAGCTTTGTCAGTTTTTGTAACCGACTAGGTTTATTATTAGAATGTTCCTATTGAAATATTGTAAAGAGGCAATCATTATTGAAACAGGTCAGTTTTGAGAAGACCTATATATGTAAATTTCTATAAAGTAAATAAGATTGGAAAAAATTACTTTGGGCAAACCCCTATAGCTGGGACTACTGTGTGCGAATCTGAGTTTGAAGTGAATATTTTTGTTCATCTTAGTTAGTTGTGTGATGTTTTGAAAGAAGTTGCTAATACTAGAACTTGAATGAATAGTAATGAACTAGGTTTTGTTATTCTCATTCAGTGGATTGTATGTTTACTATCTTCAGCAAAAGAACTCTATTTTCATTTGATTTCACATCTTAATTCAATAGATTAGTTCTTGCATAAGGATTTAGGAAGAAGGTTAATAGAAAATGAGATCAAGATAATCTGGGTATTGTCAAAGTTTCACAATCTTAGCAATCCAGGAATTGCAGTGTTACACTTTCTTTCTTCATCTCTGCTAGTACATGGTAGTTTGCATTCATCCTGCACTGCATAATAGTTTGCATTTTAGATTGCATGTCATTGAGTAAGTCCCCATTCATTGCCTAAGATGTTTGAAGCTTTGAACAACTTGGTTGAACCTATTTTGCTCTCCGGTTAAGAGCATACCCCTAAAAACTGAAAGACAAAATTCATTGCATATGTTTCACATAAGGGATACTGTACTTTTCAATTCAGGGGTCATTGATAGATTCCTACCACTGACCCAGTATGTGGTTACTTTTTGTTCTATGATAGCCAACATTGGGTATTTTCAAGAGTCATTATATAAATCAAATTTAAAGTAGACAAACTATAAACCAACAATTTTTGGTGAATCTACTGGGGATAACTCATAATTTTCCTAAGCTTGCTTAGTGAGTTTGTCTGTGGATTTACTAAGTGACTTAGAACTTATCTATTTGGCATTCCTAATTCTACATTATGCATATCACTCTTAAGGAGAAATGGTGTTGCCTCACAAAGGACAAGACCCACTAGACCAATACAGAGTAATCAACTTTGAGTTAGAAAGAGTAGAGGCCAACATTGAGTATTGGGAAGGAGTGTTACGGGAAAGAAGATTTAGAGCTATGTAGCTATAGTAATCAGGTTCGGTAGCTCTAGATCCAAAGTATACCCAAAGTGTCTGGAGAGAGGGACATAAAGATCTCGTGTTTGAGGAATTGCAGAAGGCTAAGTTCCCTTTGTTAGAAGACCCTCTCAAAAGAGGAAGAACCAATGTCCGGGATCCTATATTTCTAGGTATCTGTGGTGCTCTCTTGCCACCGCCACACCCCATTTGCCAGATTCATAGCCATTCTTTATTCCCTCCCATTTTCCACAATACTATCCCATTACTGTGTAATTCCCTTACTCTTCATGGAGTAGCTTCTCCTACCAATATCAATTTTTAGGCTGTGCCAGTAACCCTCCCCATTTCAATGACCGTCCCTTGGGATAATGCCATTGGGCCTCTTTAGCTAGGAGCTAATAACGACTTACCTCAAGCTTCTTGAAAGAAATTTCCAAAGTTAAATGGAGATGGTAAAATATCTGGTGATGAGCATATTGTAGCCTTCTTCACTACATGTAGTATTGTAAACCCTCAGCATGAAGACGTGGCAGTAAGAATGTTTGTAGAGACTTTAATAGAAAATTCTGCTGATTGGTTTCAACATCTCCCTACGAGATGCATAAATAGTTGGAATGATATGAAGAACCACTTTGAAACTCATTATAAAAGTACAGATGATGAACACACACTGCTGACTCAGCTCACTCAGATAAAGAAAGAACCTAGTGTTCCTATGGAGGATTTCATTGCAAGGTTTAACAAGATGGCTAATAGGATCCCTACTGCTAGCAGGCCTACAATTGACAACCAAAATATGTTCTTTATCAGTTCCATGCCTCTTGACATTAGTTTCCAAATCAGATGAGAGCATGTGGCTAATTTTCAAGCCACTCAGACTCTAGCAATTGAGCTAGAGGATGACCTCATAGCTGCTGGGAAATGGAAGTGAGAAGTGCAGAGTGGTGCCTCCACAAGCTCTATTTCTGGTGTAACCGAAAATACTAAGGCAATGCTTTAGAATTTGTCTAATGAGATGATTTCCCTTAAGAAAAAAATGGGAAAGTCTACCCCATCCTTCCATCAGCCTTACTAGGATATTCCCATAAAACAACATGAAGGTAAACAATTGCAGTTGCCACCGGCTCAGAAAAAGCTCGCCATTGAGGCAGCTAAAAAGCATAATATGTGTATTTTTCATCTAAGAGATGAACATGATGGTAATATTTGTCTAGAGATAAATAGGTATAGAGAGCTAGCTTTAAGAAATGAGCTAACTATTGAATATCTTGAAAGTGAAGAAGATTCTGCTCCCCATGGTGACTCCATTAATTTCTTTTTGGAGTATGAATCTGATTCCGAAGTCGGAGGTGATTGATTTGACACCATGGATGGAATTAAAATGGTAGTAGAAACAAGAAGTCAGAGAGACAAAAATCTAGGAAACTCATTTCCTCCTTAGAACATTGCACTTGGTCCTTCAGCTGGTGCACCCAGAGCTTCTACTTCTTTGTCTTGGAAGAAGGATCACTCAAAGTCCAAAACAAGTGGTAAGTCTCTGTCTTCATTTGATATAATTTAATACTGCAAGGATGTAAGAATCCAAGTATCTCCCTTAGAATATTTAAAAAATCATCCTACCAAACTTCAAAAGCTTGTATATTACTGTAAAAGTGATGCTAATTCCAAAATGTAGCCTAATTTAAATTCTACTGTTAGTGATGAACCCCCTAGTAGTGGACCTTTAAATGATGGAGAACCTGTCCTCTCCTTGCTATTTCAAGAAGAAGATTATTCAATCTTAGCCACTAGTCTTGGCCAGAAGCCTGACCCATTCTATGTCTCACGATTTGTTAATGGTCATAAACTAAGCAACAGTATTATTGACTCCAGAGCCTTTGATAATGTCATGCCCGCCTCCATTGCTAAAGCCCTTGGATTGAACCTCACCAAAACTTTTGGCCACTGTTATTTAATGGATGCTACATAGGTTCCACTCCTAGTTCAAGTAAAGGATGCACAAGTTGCATTAGCTGCACACCCTACAAAGAGGATGAAGCTAACCATCCTGGTAGCCGATATTTCAGCCAGCTACGGTATGCTTCTAAGAAGAATTTTTTGTAGAGACATAGGTGGAGAAATCAAGATGGAATGGTCCCATTCTATAATCTCGTTGGGTACTAAGAAGATAAAACTGGAGCCCTAGGAAAAGGCCAAATTTACAGTAATGAAGCTTGATGACCCTAAGGCACAAATCTCTACAAGGAAATGGAATTCGACAACTATATGTTGTTTTCAGATTTCAATCATCAAGATGAAATGCCAGAAATTAATAACAGTCAGGATTTATGGACCTTGGAGTTCGACGACAGTTGTGCTACTGCAAGATCCAGGGCTGGCGTAGTTCTTATTCCCCTGGAAGGAGACATGATACAACTTTCTTATAAATTATAGTTTAAGAACACCAATAACATGGTGGAATATGAAACTCTGTTGCTAGGCATTGCTGCTGTGAAGCAAAGAGGTGTGAAAATCCTTAAATCACTTGGTGATGTAGAGGTTATAGTGAGGAAATTTTGAGCACAATACTCAGTGAAAAATGTGAGATTGCGAAGTTATAGGAACAGAGTTAGGGATGAGATAGAGGATTTTGATGCCTTCTCAATCCAAGCTGTTCCAAGAGAGAAGAATACTAGAGAAGATTTGTTGGCCATCTCACCATCACTTCTTCTCCTGCATCTAGAAATAAGAGAAAAGCAATACAAAGTTGAAGTTCTCTTCAGACCGAATGTCCCAGATAATGTGGATATTTGGCAAGTCTTCATCAGTGAAAAGCAGATACAAGCTTTCATGGAAGGATCAGATTAGTTCAGTGATCAATATTTTGAAGGAAGTTCTAGTACCTGTAAGGATCTCTCTCTAGACAGCAAGGAGTTAGAACTTGGAGAAGAACAGTTAAAAGGTAACAAAATTACTAAACACCTAATCTCCCTTAAAAAACCTTTTTGATAGACATGATGCATATATTAGAAAAGAGAGAGATAGGAAAGGTGGTACCTCAGGGAATTTCGAGGGAATGAACATAGGCACTAAAAATAAACCTAAGATGATAAATATTGGCATTTGTTGCACAAAAAAAGAAAGAGAAAATGCTAAACACCTATTTTCCTAGTATAAGGATGTGTTTTCTTGGGGCTATGAAGACCTCAAAACTTCTCGAAATGGTGACTTCAAGCACAAGATTCCTCTCAAGCCTGAAGCTGTCCCTTTCTGACAGAAACAATGAAACTACAATCCTAAGGTGTTAGATGCCATTTTCAGGGAAGTTCACAAGATGTTGGAAGAAAAAATTATCTATCCCATACATCATTCTACATGGATAGCCAACATCGTGCCCGTCTGGAAGAGAACAAAGAAATTAGAATTTGTGTAGATTTCTGGAATCTGAACCAGGCTTCCCTGAAGGATAATAATGCCTTACCTAACATGGATCATATACTGCAAATACTCACTGGATCTGAAATGTTGTCCATGTTGGATGGTTTCTCAGGTTTTAACCAGATTGAGGTGGACCCAAAAGATAAGTATAAGACAATGTTCACCACTCCTTGGGGAACATTTGCTTATAATAGAATGCCCTTCAGGCTTATCAATGCTGGAGCTACCTTCTAGAGGGAAATGAACTCTTCATTTGCAGACCTCCAGGATAGAATAATAGTTATATATTTGGATGATTTAACAGTCTTCTCTAAGAAGAGAGAAGATCATTTGAAAGATCTTGAGAAGGTGCTAAAGAGATGCAGAGAGCATGACATCTCTCTTAATCCCAAGAAGTCTATTTTCTATATCACCAAAGGTAGATTTCTAGGCCATATTGTTTCCCATGAAGGAATCTGAATTGACCCTAAGTGCATGAAGGCCATCCAGCAATTGAACCTGCCGGCAAGAAAATCCAGAACAAGATCGTTCTTTGGGCAGGTAAATTTTCTTAGGCGGTTCATTCCTGACTTTTTTGAGATTACAAAATGCATAATTGATATGATGAAGGGTGTTCAAAGTTTCAAGTGGAATGACTCTGGGAAAAAGGCCTTTGATTTAATCAAGCATGCTATAATTGGAGCACCTGTGTTGGTGCATCTATATTATACCAAGGAGTTCATATTGTACTGTTACGCATCAGCTCATACATTGTCTGCTATCCTGATGCAAGAGAACAATGAAGGAATTCAGGCACCTATTGCATTCATGAGCACTCCGCTCAAGGATCATGAACTAAGATATTCTCAAATGGAGAAACATTCTTATGCGGTGGTAAGGGCACTGAAGAATTTTAGATTCTATGTATTACATTCCCATTCTGTTATTTATATTTCTGATTCTACTGTTAAAATCATTCTGACACAACAAGAAATAGGATGTAATACTAGAGGTGCATGGATAGAAAAGGTACAAGAGTATGATATTGAACTTAAGCCAACAAAGCTAGTCAGAGGAAATGAATTGTGTAAAATAATGGTAGAAAATCAAGAAATAGCTCAGGAGGAGGATTCTACAAAGGTGTTAATGGTTAGTCTTCTTGATCCCTGGTTTTCAAACATCACCTATTTTCTTACTTATGGAGATTTCCCAGAAGGATTGACATACAAACTAAGAAGAGATTTGAAGACTAAAGCAACCAAGTATGTCATTTATGATGACCAGTTATATAAGAGGGCAATAGATGGAACTTTCTTAAGATGTGTGGATAGGTCACAATAAGAGAGATTGCTCAGGCATTCCATAATGAGGCATGTGGTGGACACTTCTCATCCATAGTCATTTCATATAAAATCTTGAGGCAGTGTTACTACTGGCCCGACATGTTTAAAGATTCCTACAATTGGGTAGCCAAGTGTGATAAATGTTGTATGTTTTCCAGTAAGCCTTAGTTGGCTGCTCTTCCATTAAAGCCGGTTGTAGTTGAGGGTCCCTTTCAGCAATGGGGACTTGATTTCATTGGTCTGATAAATCCTCCCTCTTTTGTAGGACACCTATATGTCATAACTTCCACAAATTACTTTACCAAGTGGGTTGAGGCTAAGCCTACCAAGAAAACTACATCTGAGGTGGTCTGTGAATTTATCAAAGAGAATATCTTGGTAAGGTTTGGAGTGCCTTTGAAGCTAGTAATGGACAATGCCACATATTTCTCTTCATCGAAGATTACAGAGTTCTACTACAACAACAGTATCCATCTTAGTCACTCATCTGATTATTTCCCTCAAGGAAATGGTCAAACTAAGTCAAGCAACAAGAACCTGATTAACATAATGAAGAAACTAGTTTCAAAGAGTCAAAAGGATTGGCTCAAGAAATTGTATGAAGCTCTATGGGCAGATAAGATAACACCTAAACAAGCTATCAGGATTTCCCCTTTTGAACTAGTTTATGGCATTGAACCTAGTCTCCCACTTCTGTTGGAGTTATCCATTTGTAGGCTACAATAGGTAATTGAAGATCCATTTTTCCAGAATAGTTTGGAGAAATGAATCATGTATCTGACCAAATTGGAGGAAGAATGGGAAAATCTTGTTGACCACATCAGTGATCATCAAAGGAGAGTGAAAACATTCTTTGATAAGAAGGCCAGACCAAGAAATTTTATGCAAGGTGACTTGGTTCTACTGTGGGATAAAAGGCAAGAGAGTCCAAAGGAAAGCATCATAAGTTTGACTTGCTTTGGAAAGGACCATTCAAAATTATACAGGTGAACCAAAATAATTCCTTTATTCTAGCATATCCTTCTAGAGATATTTTGCCATTCTTCTACAATGGCTAGGATGTGAAGCTCTACCAAATACTCAAGTGATAGCAGGTAATCCCTGTAGGTTAGTGTTAGCGTAGGTAGGTTTGCTTTGTGTTTCTCCTGCTTTCTTTCCTACTTTCTTAGTCTTAGCTTAGTTTAGTTTCCTTTCTCATCATGTGTTTTAGTTTAGTCTGCCCATTGTTTTTCCTACTGGTCTTGTTGTGTGAAACCAGAGACTCTAGGTCCCTTCTCAGACATTGGCATGTCTAAGTCCCCAGTCGGAGCCAGCTGTTGCTAAATTTTAGTTTAAGGGTCTTAAGGTCCTAGGAGGTAAAATTGTTCTTTGGTGACCTACTTCTCATTCATTCTGAAACCTTCCCATAATGTGCTTATCTGATAAATTCTTTGCCTTGCCTATTTGAGACTAGTAGGTTTTCAATCTTTCTACTTCATCCAGTGTTTAGGTGATTTAGGTATGTCGGGAAAGGGGTGTCATAGCATCTTCCAAATGAGAAGTAGTCACCCTTAGATCTGTAATGCTCAATATGTTTTTTCGGAAGATAAATATGTCTTTTATATAAGTGATTGGTAAAATTTTTCTCATAAAATAGTTTTTCAACTCTCGGAGATATCAAGTTGCGGAGTAGTGGCAGTGATCGTGCAGTTTCCCAAAAAGATGGTCTCAAAGGTGCAAGCTCGATACAAGTGAGAAGAGAAAATAAGAAGCCAAGTGCCCATAGCAGAAAAGAAGGTGTTTAAGTATGCAAAGGATAAAAGGTGAAGCCATCGGGATACTTTTTAGAAATTAAGGAAATAGGCTTATGGAAAAAGAATTCTCTTATATTCTTTTTCTGTACAAGGTAAAATGGTCTAATGCTCAATCTTTTGGCATCGGAAGGAAAGTATGTTATTTTTTTGCAAGACTAAAGTTTTGTTTCAGCAAAAGTGGCTAATGAACATAAAGATAAGTGTAAGAATGAGGATTTTGAGGCCGTTATGTTCTCTGAAACAGGAATTTCAAATAGCCGTTGATAATAAAAAATTAAATGCTAATCCCGCCATTGTGTCCGTTAGGTCACCTTAATGTCATTCATGTGGTGCCAACATTTGGATCTTAGCGGATATTTATTAAGCATTTTCCATCATTTTCTACTCACCATTTTGAATAGAAAGTTATTTGTCTTCACTCATGTTCTCAGTTTCATAGTAAATGGCTGTTAAAGCTTCTGGTTACGATAGATTAATTGGTATTGAGAGTGAATTGAAGGAAGTTTCTGACACATCTCTCAGATTCTTTGATCTCAGAGAATTGCACAGAAGATTGAATTATCATCCAGTTCACCCTATTACACAGAAGCTCAAGGATAGTGGTCTGGTAGAAGCTACAGGGTTTCTAATGGTAGTTCAAGCTCCTGAGCTCGTCAAAGAATTATAGAGAAATATGACCCAGCTACAAAGTAAATCCTTTTTCCAGATTAGTCAATTTTGCTAATGATTGATAAAGCCCTAATCCAATCCACTTTTGGCATTCTGACAAAAGACATGTATTGCGATATCGACTTCGGTTCTTCTATGTCTATGTTCAATGAATAGAAGACTCTAAGGAGGGAGGACATGTAGAAGACCTGGTTCTAGACCCCTCAATCAAAGAAAAGTAAGATGCCAAAGACTCTCTTTGGAACAACCCTAAAGAAGGAAATTGTTGATATCCTGGCCCTGCTGACTGATTGGATGGAAAACCTGAGATTTTAGATCTTGTTGAACATAATTTCTTTCTTGTTCAAGTTGTCTGTGCTGAAAATATGTTCATTGTTTGGGAAAAAATTCTATGTGAGAAGCTTGCATCTTGGATGAGATCTTGTCAAGGATTCAAACAATTATACATGTCTTCTTACTTGATTTATGCTCTGGCGACTCAGCACCTGTGGCCCGGCTTACCAGCAATCCAAAACTTTGACAACAACACCAAAATATATGAATTCTACCTGAATCTGCAATTGCATCAGAGTTTTGAGGAATTAACTACTGTGAATGATGCATTCACAATGAGAATCTATCAGGAACTTCAAGGTTTCCTAGAAAGAATATTCTTGCCATAGGCCATCTTGACAATCAGTCAGTATGGATGCTCTTTCATCCAATTCCCAATTTTCTCTTATCTTCAGATAGGAGCCTTCTCCAGATTTCTTAAGAGAATACCTCGGTATCCTTAAGATAAGGTGGTATTGGTGGAGCTTTTCCAACAAATATTGGAAGTGAATACTCAGTGTTCAATTGTGAAGAAGATCGCCAGAATTTCCTTCCCCGTGGTGGTTGGTCCGTATTCCTATGCATCCAGATTTGATGCCCAAAATTTAGTAAAGAGTTTTGAGGATAAGATCAAGTTTCTTGATTATGAGGTTCTTTGGTCTCAATATGATCCTATGGGTTTTGTTAGAGACCACTTAAAGCTAGGACATGCCTACAGACATGTCTTGTATATTAAAGATTTTTGGTCTGAATGTTTTAATGAGTATCAGACATGGGAGAAATTGTGGTCCCATTTAACTTTGGATGAAATTACAATGTATAATAATGCTGTTGATGTATCTAATCTTGTAGATGACAGTCTCTTCATGCAACCTTCATCCTACAACTAGATCAAGGTGTTTTATATTTCTTCCTCTCCACCAACTGGTCCAGTGATTGATTCATTGGAGCTTCTCATGAGGGGCATTATCAAGAGAACTAACAAGTGGGTAGAATGGACCAGAGCGTGACGGAAAATAAATTCTGGCACAGGTTCATCCAGAGGAATGACTTTGGGACCTGAGATATCATATTCAGTAGTTACTTCTTCTGTGGTGCCATCAATTTTAGCAGGTGCAGCGCAATCCATTGGGAAAGGGGGTGACCACTCCCTGAAAAAGAATGTTCCCATCACTCTAACCTATGGAGATGGTTTTATCCCAAACATTGGAAATGAAGAGGAGAAGGAAGAAGATAGGGAAAAGGAAAATAAGAAAGAACATGAGGTGATGGTGACCAAGCCTCCCTCACCAAGACTAGTTATCACCTTGAATGACACAAATCCCATGGATGGTCAGGATTCCCCTTGGCCGGTAAATAATTTGGCCCTGTTGCTGACCAAGGTTTCCTCTTTCCTTGTTCCACCTCAAGACAAACAGACTCCTCCAGTGGCCCAAAAGCTATTTGATCATATGACTCTTTAGTTTGTAATTAAGGTGGTATCCATAGACTCGTGGTTGGAAGAAACCATTGAGAAGAAGAAGAAATGACATGAGGAGGCCATTTATTCAAAGGACCTGATCCTTAAGGCAACCTCATCTCAGCCACTAAAAAAAAGAAGGCAAAGAAGAAAAATTCCATGGCAGCCCTTTCCCATGACTCCATGACCAGGCATATGTTAATGGAAATAGCAGAGCCACAGAAATAAGGAAGGTTTCATGAACTCTCAGCTCAAGATTTCCAGATTAAAATGGTGAACCTAGGGGTGCCAGTGTATGACTCGATGGTGAATATCTGGAAAACCACCATTGAGTGGATTGAGGATAGATTAGAAGAACTCTGAGAAGACAATGAAGTCCTCAAGTATGAAAACAAAGAGCTAGTAGAGTATATTAAATATGCTCTTGGCACTACTTCATCTACTCAGTTTTATCCTAATGCAGAGGAGAATAAGAACTTGCTACTGAAGTTGCAGCAAGAAAGACAGTTTGGTCAAATTGGCAGAGCATGGATAGAAATGATGAAGGTTCAATGCCCCATTGTCATTGAGAATTCAGAGAACCTTCTACTTGATGCAGACAAATTGAAGGATACAACATCAAAACACTAGGAGACCATCTATAATGCATCCGCTGGGTTGACAGAGTAGTTAGGCACCTTGCAGGAGGTGATTGATATGAAGACCAGTGTTTCAATCTCTAATAGTATCCTCAAGACCGGAGATGAGCCATTATTTCACCGGAGGTAGTCTCTGGAGTTCATGGTTGAGAACTCAAATAGATTTGCAAATGAACTCAAGACTATGGTGAAGTTAGTACAAAAGGAGATGGATAAACTATTTGAGTTTTTGCAAGCACTACACACGGAATCCCAAGTTTTTGGAAGTGACAAGTTGGTGAATACAGAGAGAATGAAAGCTAAGTTTATTTATTTCATAGATGAGATTTCAGATCCAGATAACTTCCAAGTGTCAAGAATTAGTGAGCTCTCCACGATAGATGCTGTGATCAAAAAGGAAACAGAGAAGCTCCAATCCTGGATTGCCAGGTTGGATGAACTGATCGAGATGCATGATTTTTGTATGATCCATGTTGACAATATAATCATTCCAAATGCTTAAGATTTGGGCAAGATAATAGATGTAATGAAGGCGTACAGAATGAAAAACCGTTACACAGAAGATGACATAGAATCTGTTGACCTGTGTTGTCTTCCCAACTTTTGTATATTGTATCCATTTTTGGCATTTTGTCAGCTTTGTTAGTTTTTGTAACCGATTAGGTTTATTATTAGAATTTTCCTCTCAGAATATTGTAAAGAGACAATCATTTTTGAAAGGGGTCATTTTGGAGAAGACCTATATATGTAAATTTCTGTAAAGTAAATAAGATCGGCAAAAAATACTGTTGGCAAACCCTTGTAGCTGGGACTACTGTGTGTGACTCTGAGTTTGAAGTGATTTTTTTTGTTCATCTTAGTTAGTTGTGTGATGTTTTGAAAGAAGTTGATAATACTAGAACTTGAATGAATAGTAATGAACTGGGTTTTGTTATTTTCATTCAGTGGATTGTATGTTTACTATCTTCAGAAAAAGCACTCTGTTTTCATTTGATTAGACATCTTAATTCAATAGATTAGTTCTTGCATAAGGATTTAGGAAGAAGATTAATAGAAAATGAGATCAAGATAATCTGGGTATTGTCAAAGTTTTACAATCTTAGCAATCTGGGAATTGCAGTGTTACACTTTCTTTCTTCATCTCTGCTTGTAGATGGCAGTTTGCATTCATCCCGTACTACATAATAGTTTGCATTTCAGATTGCATGTCATTGAGTAACTCCCCATTTATTTCCTAAGTTGTTTGAATCTTTGAACAACTTGGTTGAACCTCTTATGCTCTCTGGCTAAGAGCATACCCCTAAAAACTGAAAGACAAAATTCATTGCATATCTTTCACATAAGGGATACTGTACCTTTCAATTCAGAGGTCATTGATAGATTCCTACCACTGACCCAGTCTGTGGTTACTTTTTGTTCTACGATAGCCAACATTGGGTATTTTCAAGAGTCATTATATAAATCAAATTTAAAGTAGACAAACTGTAAACAAATAGCTTGGTATGAGCTAAAGAGATGATCAGGGCGAGGAGGACATGAGATAGGTAATGAAGGCCAATAGAAATTGAGAGTAGCACAATTTCTAGACCTAGAAGTTTGATACAAACTATGATTAATAATTTTTACTTCTCCATTATGAATGAACTTAAGACACTTATGAATGGGAGAATCAATAACATGCATAGAAGTTATCCAAGGTAAACCAAATTTGATTTGAAATTGATCAGAAGTAGGAATAATGATGAAGGTAGTATCTACAACTTTACCACAAAGTTCAACCGGCAAGTTGATAGAACCAAGTGTAGGATAAAGAAAACCATTACAAGTTTGGATCCATGCATCAGATGGATCAAAACAATCACGTTGTAGGCTTTTCATAAGAAAATATTTTCCTTAGTAATGACATTTATTAAAGATGTGGGATCAAATAGACAACCACGAGTAGGTATCTTAGAAATCCTAGCATAGATATAAAGGGGACCATTGGGAGCCTTAATCATTTCAGAATAATCAAAGGTGATTAAAAGTTCCCTAGGTCGCTTATCCTTAATTTGTTTTTGAGGTTTAGGTGGAACTAGAAGTTGAAGTAGAGGAGAAGGATCTTGAGCAGTAGGTTGAGATGAAACAACACCCTCCACATGATTAACAATGTGATTAAGATCATCCATCTTTGAATTGTAAACAATATCCATAGAAGATGGTTGAGCTATGGTATTAGTATCATGTGTAGGTAAATGATTCGTATAGATTTGAAGGCTTTGATTAGGAGGAGAAAAAAATTTATTCCCTCTACCATCAAAATTATCAACAGACAACACCTTAGAATCAATTAAATCTTGAGTTTTATGCTTTAGAGAATAACATCTTTCAGTATCATGGCCATTCTAGCGATGGTATTGACAAAAAGATTTAGAATCGAAGGATTTTGATGCTATCATGGTAGGGAGAAGAGGTTGAATAGGAGGCAAGGCAATCATATTAGCACTTAACAAACTACTCATTATAGAATGCAAAGTTTCAAAGAGAGGAGTAAACGTAGGATTCATACGGAAAGAAGTGGATGCAGAAGTGGCATCATTGGATGTAACAACAACTTGATCAGCAACCGCATTTGTCTGTTTATTAATCTTGACATAATTGTTAGGTTTCTGAAACTTATTAGGATTAGGAGTAGTGTCACACTTATCAACTGGAATAAGAGCCATTGGAGTGTTTCTCTCAAATTGACTCACTTGTAATTGATAATGATGAAGTGCTACACAAAGTTGTTGAAAAGAGGTAAATTCAGTAAGAAGAATCTTATCTCTAATATCCTTTTGTAAATTTGAAACAAACATGTGTTGAATATCAATAACAGGAACAAGATAAGAAATATGAGCATACAAATGCTTAAATCTACCAATGAAATCAGTCAACATTTCCTTAATGTTTTGTTTACAATACATTAAATCAGATAAGGACACTTGTGGACCAATGTTATTTTGAAATTGTTGGATAAAGGTATTAGCAATTTTAGGAAAAGAATCAATTGAATAAGGAGGTAAAGAATAATACCATCGCAAAACCTTATCATGAAAAGTTTTGGCAAACAATTTAGCTAAAATCCTATGGTCGTGAGCATAATCACTACAAAGGATTTGAAATGTTTTAATATGAGCAACGGGATCACCTTTACCATTGTAATTCTCAAGATGAGGCATATCAGCTTCTTGAGGGACAGTAGCACGAATGATGTCTAAGGATAAAGGACTACCCATGTCACATGTAGGAATGCTAAAATTGGATTGGGTTATGGATGCAAGTTGTTATTTTAAGGATGAAAAAGTTTGAGCCAAACTAATAATTGTGGAATCATTAGAGGAAATAGGTGGCATAGAAATGTTAGGAACACTAGGAAAAGTGTAGGAAGCAACAGGAATAGAAGACACAACCGGTGGCACATTAGGAACCATAGTTGGAAGGGGATTAGAATAAGTAAAATGGACACTATGATATGAAGGTTGTGAGGTAGGTAGATATACTGGTGGTGCACTCACAAGAATAGATGCAATTGGGAGAGATGTAGTCGTCAAAGGAGGAGTATAAGTAGGAATGCTAGGAACGGAAGAAGGTCCTATACTAGTGATAAGAGGAGTAAATCCTAGATCTTGAGCCACTTGAGCTAAAGGTTTAACATTTTAATGCACAAGATGAGTGATACCATGCAAGAAATTAACACCTTGATCATTATCACATAGGACTTTCTTAAGAGCCTCTTTAGAATCTTGATTATGGTTTTCTTGGATAAGCCAATTTACCATTTTATCAAGTTTGGTTGAGAGTTATTGCACTTGTTCAGGAGGAACTCTTATGGCATCATCCTCATCATGAGATGAGTGAGAAGAGTTATGCTCCATAAAAGGATTGGAATCATGAGTTATCAAATTATCATCCGGGATCCTAAGGAAAGGAGAGGAAGACTCAGGATCAAAGGAACCCATAAGTCTACAGCTTCTTCTATCTGGGATACTATAAGTAGGACTAGAATTGGTAAAGATCATACACCAATGCAATGCAAATGAACTAACACAAGTTTTTGATCTATTAATTTTAAATGTAATTGAAAGAACATGAAAGATCTAGCATAAACATGTAAATCTAACACCAAAAAGAAAGAGTTGTCTATCGCGGGTTCACCAAAATGTAAAGGAAGAAAATTGATTTTATATGTGTTGTATTTCCTTAACCTTTACATTCAATGTAGTTGTATTGTAATGTGATTAAGAATATAGGGGGAAGGAAGATAAGATGTTCCTCTTTTATCCCCAAATGCACAAATGAAAGATCCAAGTTGATTAACCCAAAAGAAGGATCAATGCACAAATGAATCAACCATTTGGAAATGAGGGCAAAGAAAAAGATGTTAAATTCTATTTTATGACTAAGGAGATAAGATATATTGCAGTAATTGAAAGGGATGAGAGGAAGTACCAACCTTAAAGTATTGCAGATATGAAGAATGCTTTTTTTCGAGGTGTGTACTCTATTTCTAGAAAATCTGAAGTATGACCCAGAATAGAAATGCGGAGACGAACAAAACCCAAAAATATTTTCCTGATCTGACATAGTCCTATGGAAAAGGTCAACCTTGAACCACAAATGTCACCGCTGACCCAATAATCTCAACCCTGACCTGTGCTGCCCCGACATAAAATCTATTTTTAGATCCAGTTAGTTCGCTGAAAAGGGTATCCAGATCTGAGTTCAAATCCACAGTCCTGATCCTGTATCTGCAAGAAAAATAGATTTGTCTGTTGGGGGGAAGGGGTTTTCCTTTGTCAAACCCTAGTTTTGGAATTAACCTCAAAGTATAATTGAAAATGCATAAGTAAAACAAAGTAAATATATAAATTCACCTTGCTTGTAAAAGTCCTTGTGGTGGATTTGAATCCATGGATCCACAAGTATGTATACACCAAATGGATCTAGAATGTAGAATGTAGAATTTATTCAATCAATTGCTTATAGATCTCCAAAACCAACTCTTGAATGGGTTCTTGAATGGGAAAAGGCTTGGAAGAAGGTGGATGGAGAGATCACCAAAAAGGGCACTTATGTAGCTTGAATCCTTCAATGGCCTCCAATGGATCTCCTTGATGAAAATGAATGTTTGAATGCTTGAGGATGGATAGATGCTTGCTTCAAATCTTGATTCTTAGCTTGCTTGAACTTCACTTGATAATGCTTCTCAATTGCTTAATGATGCTTAGGTTTGGATCCAAGACTTAGAGAAAATGAGAGGAGAAAAACCTCCCTTTATATGAAATTAGGGCACAATCTTCTAAGGAGGCTCACATAGGAGAATTAAATTCCCATTAAATCCTTTAAACCTAGGAGAGGACCTATAGTAAACATAATTTAGGAATCATCACTTCGGAACCCGAAACAGCCGACCCGAAAGCGGGAATTAACTTTTTCAAAGAACGACATTCAGAAACTGTGAGATCCTAAAATCTAGACCCTGGGTCAAGGTTGAGGTCAACCTTGACCTAGGTCAGGGGTGAGGTTGACCTTGACCTAGGTCAGGGTTGAGGTCAACATAGACCTAAAAGGTCAACCTTTACCTTGAGGTCAAAGATCTCTAATCTGTAGTCTAGAATGCCACAAACTGGCTGGAGAGAGGTGGAAAATGTGGCAGAAGAGGGGGAAAGCCAGGTCTAAATCAGGAACCCATTCAAGGTGCTTGACATGACCCCAAACCACTTACTTGGAAGGGTAAACTAGTCTACAATGGAAGTCCTTCCATTTTCCAACTATACAAAATCAAACTTGCCTTCTCTAGAATCTTTCAGAATATAACATTTGCTCCCAAAGATTTTAAAGTAACTGTAGTATGGTGAAATATTCAATCTATTGGGAGCAACTCAAAAATAAAAACATTAGTGGATTAGGACATATAAATCATATAATGAATAAGAAACCAACAAGACTCCATCATAACATCAGATTGAGCTTAAAAACAAGTAAATTGCACCCTATTCTACTTATTTTGATTTGCTCTTTTAAATGATTGTAGGTGTGCTCTCTCAAACACATGAAATGAAATGGATCCAAATGCAATGTAATATTGAAAATAAATAAGAGAGATTCAAGATATAGTATGAATAACTAGTCTCAAATCTTCTTAAAGACGATGTTCTAAGCTTATGAAGATGATGTGCTAACTGTGCAAGATTGAAGCTATGAAAAATGCAAAGTAACAAGTATGATTAAACTATGATTCATTATAACCAAATTAAAGACTAGCATGTAACTTCTAAATGACTTAAGCATGAAAGCATGAAACTAGCAATGAAAACATGAAATCTAGAACTATGTTAGCATAATAACAATGCAAATATGAGAGATGAAAATACAAGAGGAAAAGGCCTCTATTTATAGATTTTTGGGAGAGAAGAGGAGGGCTTGGATGATGTGGCATCTAAGTGGAATCCATATAAGAGCCACATAAGGGACACATAGGCTTGAGAGGATGGCTAATTTTGAGTCAAACTTGGCATTAAATGTTGAGTGGCTCAACATTTCCAAGTGGGAGAAAAAGTTGTAAGAAGAATGTAAGAGGGATGGGTGCCCATTTGGGAGAGAATTTCCCCATGTGGGTGAGAATTACATTAGCCTTAAAAAGGTTAGGAATCACCCCTTAAGCATGATCAAAGGACAGTTAGGTGGGGAAATATGTTTAGGAAATGAGGTGATGGGAGTAGAGTAGGAATAGGGTAGGCTTAGGGTAGGTCTCTAGGTTGGATTAATAGGTCTCTAGGATAGGT